>JAJIYU010015799.1:0-12488 GCA_030144865.1 Tinospora cordifolia | reverse complement strand
AATCATCTTCCAACCGTCTCGAAGAAGCTAGTTCTCACCGCCACGAATTTTCTAGTTTGTTCGAGCCTCCTGTTCCGGCGTCTCCCATACGCCAACGTAGCTCTCATTCCCTTTTTTTTTCAATTTATTATTACATTTTTTTTCTTTACCAAATACAATTATATATATATATTTATATATGCATACTACTCATATTAATGCATATATATATATCCCTTATTATAAACATGTATGTGTTGTATTATTTTATTTATTTATTTATTTATTTTTATAGTCATAATAAACATTAATTATTTTAATTATTATACATATCTATAAAACACAATTTATGGTTTTATCATGTTATTATTAGTATTAATATTTTTTTCAGTCAAATAATGGGTTTCTTTTTCGCATCACTCGCGCCTTCGCGCGAGCAAGCGATTGACTTATTTACTATTGTTCGCTTACGACGTGGCACGACCGCAAGTTACGGGGTGTTACAGTTGCATAAAGGTCATGATGGTCTTTCCCTCATGTAACGCCAAGATTAGAGAATTTTGTGTTTACGTAACTATCCCATTTCTAATTTTTTGTTTCTTCTTTGTTTGTGATGGATAGGTTTATCTTGTGAGCGTAAATCAAAATTTGGAAATTACTATTTGGGCTATTCACATGCACACACACACACACACATATGTATGTGTGTTGTTTTTGCCTAAATGGGCCATAGTGTATATGATAAATGTTTGTGTGCACATGAGATAATTCTTAATGGTTTCTAAATAAGGTGAAACGTCCCATGTAGGTGTGGACATACATGATCATTTACTTGGCACATAGAATCATTCTTAATGGTTTTCAAACAATGGAGACATCCCATGCAATTTGGGTAAGGTGTGGTGCACATGATTACCTATAATCATCACCCATGCATGTACCAACCAGGACCCACTACGTACCGATATTGTCCCCACCTTAGCCACAATTGAATGGGTGTAGGGTTTTGTTCTTGGCAAGACTCGAACCTGAGTCTCCCAAAGCCGCTTGACACTAGTAAGACTCGCAATTTCTTATTTAGCCTAAGCATTGCTCTAGTGTTGGAGCAACGTTGGATATTACAATCCATCCTTCTTGGAGCAATCCTATCCTCAGGACTCACACATCCCTCACACCTACAGCGGCTCTAATATCATTTGTAATAACTCGAGTCTACTACGTACTGATATTGTCTCCATCTTAGCCACCACTAACTAGGTGTAGGGTTTTGTTCTTGGCGAGACTCGAACCCGAGCACCCAAAAAGGCCTCGTCGATTGTAGATACCTGCGAATGCACCTATAGCCATAGTAACACTCCATGGCCAGCTCAATGTGGGATTATTCAAATAAGGTTTGAATAAGGTTTTGTACCTGTGATTTCCAATTAATGAAAACAATTTTCTTAAGAACTCTTGTTACCTCACTTTAAATATTCAAGAAAGTGTTACTCACTTAAGGTAATGACCCCGAGACCTGCCGTGTGGTAAAGTCCACTAAGTTGGAGGTGGGGTACAATAAAGAAAACTTTCAATAGACTGAAAACTTTAGGACAATATGACCCTAAATGAAAGACAAGCCTATCTCTATAGCAAGTCTTGCCATTAGACCTATTACATCACATTAGGGATGAACAAAAGGCAAGACAAATGGCTCACAAGCTTGATGGAGGAAAGTGAATGGGATAAGCATACAAACCATAGTTTAGATGCTAAGAATACCCTAAGACTTAGGAAGAAAACACCATATGGGTAATTGTAGATCGCTTCAATGAAGTGGCTTAGTTCTTGCCAATTAGATCCACAGATCAAGTCAATAAGTCTGAGAGAGTCACCCGGATACTAGAAGATTTGTTGAGGTCATGTGTTTTAGACTTCAAGGGGAATAGAAGCAAGTACTTACACTTGGTAGAGTTTGCCTATAACAATAGTTATCAGGCAAGTATTAAGATGGCTCCAGTCGAGGTTTTTTATGGAAGACCTTACAGATCACCTACCTGTTGGGTTGAACGCGAGGACCATGTATTAACTTGACTAGATTTGGTGGAAGAAATGAATAACCAGTCAAGTTAATATAGAGGAGGCTGACTACAACACAGAGTCGTCAAAAGAGTTATGCTGACAAGAGAAGACCACTAGAGTTCCAAATTGGGAACAAGGTATTTTTAAGAATTAGTCCTCAGAAGGGCATCAAGAAGTTCAGATTCAAAGGGAAGTTATCTCTGAGGTTTTTTGGACCCTTTGAAATACTTAGAAGAGACACGGAATATGTTTTTGAGTTGGACCTACCAAACCAAATGACTTTAGCTCATAACATATTCCATGTATCCATGTTGAGAAAGTACGAACCTGAACCCTCTCACATCATCCACTGGGAGGAAGTGGATATTCAAGATCATGCTACTTATGAGGAAACAACAGTCAAAATCCTCGATCATAAGGTACAGAGTCTATGAATGAAGGAAATCCCGTTATTGAAGGTACTGTGAAAACATCATGGGGTGGAATAAGCTACCTGGAACTCGAAAGCAAGATGAAGACAAAGTATCCACACTTGTTCACTAGAAATCCTTAGTTATATACGAATTTCGAGGACAAAATTTGTCTAAGGAGCAAAGGTTGTAATACCCTGAATTCTTTGTACTCAATTAAATAAAATTTATCGTCAATTCAGTGAAATTGGGTGCAAAATGAAATCAGACTCATTTCAGGGCTAAATTTGGCAGGTTCCAAACTCTCATTTAGTGACCCGTAGGGACCCAAATAATCTAAAACGAAATAAGGTGACATGAACCAATTAATTAAATAACATATCCAAAAATTAGAACAATTGGTCAAGGTTTGGGTTTTCATTTGCCAAACACCTTTCAGAGGTCCAAATTAGAAAAGAATTAGCATTTAAGGTACTTTAGGGTATCAAAATGACCCAAAATAAAACAAAATGACATGAACTAAAAAAAAGAATGACATACCCAAAAATCAGAATAATTAGCCAAGATTTTAATTTTCATTTGCCTAATGACCTCAGTGAGTCTTAAATAAGAAAAGTTTTTGAGGAAAAATCACCTTAGGCTAAACCATACCTTAAAATTTGTAAGTTCGTATGATTCCAAAACTATACGTTATAAATCATAATTCCTTATAAATAAGGAGATATTAATTTTTATTTAATTTTTGTGAACCCATGAAGTTATGGCCACCCTAACATGTGTAAGACACATGGGTGAAATATCATGATCATGTGTACCCTACCCTACCCAAAGGTCCATGGGACTTGTCCATCATTTGAATTCATTAAAAGTGATCCCATATGCCATACAACTGATTATGTATGCCCACACCTACCCAAGGAATGAGACATCCCATAAGAATTGGAAAATCCAAGAAGAGTGATTCCATGTACACCATATTTGATCATGTACACCATGTTCATGCTTGTTTAAATTTTGATTTTTAGCATATTTTATTTCGGTTTCAACATGAATGATTACATTTTAATTTTAGTTTAGCATGTTTTTATGTTTTAATTATTCATGATACCATGCCATGCTTAGATTCCATGCTTAGGTTTACTTTGAAGTTTCAAGCATGGCATATGATGTTTTCATTCTTTCTTGGTTGTTAAAAATTCTAAAATTTATATTGTGAATTTCTTTTATGATTATGTAATTTTAAACATAAAAAAGTGAAGATAAGAACCATGTACTGTTATAGTGATCCGTAGGGATGCTATAGGTGTTCTTATCACATGCTTGGAGTGTGTGGTTGTGGGCCGCAACTATGAGATACTTGACATGTGAAATCTAATGAAAAGTAATAAAAGAATTGTCTTTTCAGCCTAAACAGGGTATCTGAAATAAGAACATCAAGGGAATAAATCCCCTTTCAATCATAACGTCAACTTGAAACCAACACGTTGTGTGAATCACTTAGTGTATGAAAGTGTGTAAAATTGGATGTGTAACTAATTTGAAATAGTAACTTAGTTGTTTAGTAAATGATCCACGGGCTATTTGCTCACCCAATTCCTTTAATATTTTAGGAAATTGAATGAACAATGAAGATTACAGATATTAGAGTCTTTTAAGTATTAAAAATTCTATGGTAACAGCATGTTGCCCAAGTTTTAATTTTTAGACTTCCACTGAATTTTTATTTTAAAATTTTGAGTTATGTACTCTTGATTATGAATTTAATAATGTACTTCTTTATTTTCTTTAATAAATAAAGAGTTGAAAATATTCCTTTTTCTACTTGTAATGCCTTATTAAATTTAAAATTGATCAAATTGAGTAAGACAATCATGAAAGGTTCAATAAGAGTTAGAATAAAGGTCAAGATGTAAGTTGTGTACTTGTAAATGTAACATAGGACCTTGCCTGTCCTGTGGACAAGTCCACTAAGAATAAAGTGGCTAAGTCCAATTGAGTTTCTTGGGGTTTGGGGGTATTACAATGCATTTTTGGGTCTACATGAATTTAATAAAAAATTTTATCTTATAATTGGCTAGGAATTAAGGCCTTTATCATATATTTTTGGGTTTACACGAAAATAATAAAAATTTCAAACTATTATTTGGCTAGGGTTATCCAATTTTTTTTCCTTATTTAGAATCCACTGAAGGGTATTAGGCAAATGAAATCCTAAGATTGAGCAAATGAAATGATTTTTTGATATGTTGTCCAATTGATTGGTTCATGTCATATCATTTCATTTTAGGTCATTGTGGGCCCTTAAGGTTTACTAAATGAAGGGTCTTGGACCTGCTAAATTTATCCCTCAAGCGAACCCATCTCATTTCTCACTCAACTTAACCCAAATGGGGATTGAATTGTTTTGAATTGTTTCATTTCATTCCATACCAAATTTTCAGGGTCCTACAGCCTACCCTTCTTAGAAAAATCTTGTCCTTAAAATTTGTACAAAATTAGGAATTCCTAGTGAACAAGTGTGGGTATTTTGTCTTTATTTTGCTCTCTAGCTCCCAAGTAGCTTCTTCGATCCCGTGATGTTTCCATAATACTTTAACTAAGGGAATATCCTTAGTTCTCAGGCTCTACACTTTGTGGTCAAAGATTCTAATACTTGTTTCCTCATAAGTAGCATCATCCCCAATGTTCACTTCTTCCCAGTGGATGATGTGAAAGGGATTTGATTTGTATTTTTTTAGCATCAATACATGGAACACATTTGAGCTAAAGTCATCCAGTTTGGTAAATCTAACTCACAAACATATTCCTTGATTAAGTTAAGTATCCCGAAGGGTCCAACAAATCTGGGTGACAGTTTTCCCTTAAATCCAAATCTTTTGATACCCTTCTGAGGATTGATCCTTAGAATCACCTTGTCTCCCACTTAGAACTCTAGGGGTCTCCTTCTTTTGTCAGCATAGCTCTTTTGATAGCTCTGAGATGTGATCAACCTCTTCTGGATTATTTTGACTTGGTTGTTCATTTCTTGCACCAATTATGGCCCAACTAATACATGGTCTTCAAGTTCAACCCAAAAGCTTGGTGATCTGTAGGGTCTTCCACAAAGAACCTCATATGGAGCCATCTTAATACTTGCTTGATAACTATTATTATAGGGAAACTCTGCAAAGTATAGGTACTTGCTCCAGTTCCCTTTAAAGTCTGGGACACATGACCTTAACATGTCTTCTAAGGTATGGATAACTCTCTCAGACTGCTCATCTGTCTATGGGTGAAAAGCAGTACTCATGGTGAGTTTGGAGCCAAACTCCTTCTGTAGACTCTACCTAAATTGAGAAGTGAAGCAAGAGTCTCGATCAGACACTATTGTTTTGGGCACACCATGTAACCTTACTATTTCTTTCACATATAGTTATCCTAGCTTATTGACTTGGTATGTGGATTTGATTGGCGGGAAATGAGCTACTTTAGTGAGACGATCCACAATCACCCATACAGTATCTTCTCCTTTCTGGTTCCTGGACAAACCTCTGACGAAGTCTATGGCAGTGTTATCCCACTTCTATTCAGGGATAGGGACCAAAGAGTTTACGATGATCTGCCTTCACGTGTTGATAGGTTAAGTACTTAGAGATATGCTTAGCCACGTCTCTCTTCATTCCTCTCCACCAATAAGTTTTTTTGAGGTTCTGGTACATCTTATCTCCACCTGGATGCATTGTATACTTGGTCTGATGATGTAATACCTTGAATTCTCTGTACTCAATTAAATGAAATTTATCATCAATTTAGTGAAATTGGGTGCAACATGAAACCGAGTACATTTCAGGGCTAAATTTAGCAAGTTTCAAAACTCTCATTTAGTGACCTTTAGGGACCCAATATAACTTGAAATGAAGTAAGGTGACATGAGCCAACTAATTAGATAACATATTCAAAAATTAGAACAATTAGTCAAGGTTAGGGTTTTCATTTGCCAAACACCCTTTAGGGGAGCCCTAATTAGGAAAGAATTGGCATTTGGAGTATTTCAGGGGATCAAAATGACCTAAAATAAAACAGAATGACATGAACTAACAAAATGATTAATATATCCAAAAATCAAAACAATTGGCCAAGATTTGGAATTTCATTTGCCTAGAGACCTTAGTGGGTCTTAAATAAAGAAAGTTTTTGAGGAAAAATCACCTTGGGCCAAACCATACCTTAAAATATGTATTAGGTTCATGTGATTCCAAAACTATAGGTTATAAATCATAATTCCTTATAAATAAGTCATGGCCACCCCTAACATGTGCAAGTCACATGGGTGGAACACCATGATCATGTGCACCGTCACACCACTTAATCTCAATGGGAAATTTTCCCTATTTGAATTGATGAAAAATGATTTCATATGCCATGCAAATGATCATGTATACCCACACCTACCCAAGGAATGAGACATCCAATAGGAATTGGAAAGTCCAAGAAGGGTGATTCCATATACTAAGACAAGTGATCATGTGCAGCATGCCTTATTCATGCAAATTCGGTCCATAGGGGTGTGTGTGTGTGTGCACACATGTGAACCAAACAAATTAGAAGGATTTGAAATATGAAACATGCATCCAAAAACCCTAGCTGTCCCATGCACATAAGACAAGAAAACCAAAATGGAAACTTATTTTTCTCCCCTTTTTGGCGCCAACTTATGGGTGTACCCTAAACGGTATACCATACTTGGAGTTTGAATTGTTTAGTGAGTTTCCTTAAGCTTAGATTTGCATACTTAACCATGATATGTTGTCCTCCAAGTTTGATTCCATGCTCCTTTGCTCACATGACATCCAAGATTGAAAATAGGAAGGTTTTCAATTAGTTAATGAGTGACACCCAAGCTTGAGAAGATACGAATGATTCTTGCTAGACTAGATTAGAAACTTGCTATGCTCACTAGATCATGTCCCAAGTGATTAGGTAGGTGTTTGAGATCTGATTTGTGTTCACACACAATTAGGAAGGCACAAGAGAGTTAAATGTGGGCCCACATCAAGAATAGAAAACCCTAATGCACACTTACCTATTCAAGCCTAGCTGGCCCCCTTTAGATTGAAAACCTTTCCAACTTTGTGAGCTACCCAAGCTGCCCAAACCGTCCCCTTTGTGCTCATGAACACCTATAAGTACCCCCTCTTGCTCACATTCATCTCATCCTAAAACAAAGAGTTGACACTTCCCTCTTTGTTTGTTCTTGCCCTCTTCTTGGCACCCCTTCTCATTATCTTTTTTTTCTTGTGTGAGAAGTTTTTATTTCAGTATTTTAGAGAGTTATCAAAGTAGTTTTATTGGCTATTAGAAGTTTTTGAAGTTTTGAAAGTGGTAGATAAGGGGAACCTCTACCAGATTCAACAAGAAACTTATATTAAGGTGGAGGGGATTTCTTGAACTTCTACTTTGCTCTTTCAAATTTCTAGCATGTTCATGCTTGTTTGAATTCTAGTTTTCAGCATGTTTTATTTTAGTTTCAGCATGTTTAATCATATTTTAATTTTAGTTTAGCATGTGTTTATGTTTTAATCACTCATGAGAGCATGCCATGCATAAAATATATGTTTAGGATTTAATTCAATGTTTTAAGTATGCTATATGATGTTTCCATGTTTTCTTGCTTGTTTGAAATTCTAAAATTTACATTTTGAATTTCTTTTATGATTATGTAATCTTAAGTATAATAAATTGAAGATAAAAACCACATATTGTTATACTGACCTATATGGGTGCAATAGGTGTTCTTAACACATGCTTGGAGTGTGGTTGTGACGCGCAATTAAGAGATACTTGGTATGTGGTATCAAATGGAAAGTGACAAAGAAATGTCTTTCCAACCTAAAGAGGGGTATCTAAATTAAGAATAGCAAGGGAGTAGAAGCCCTTTCAGTCTTAACGTCAACTACAACCAAATATTTATGTGAATCATTTAATGTATGAAAATGTTTGAATTTGGATGTGATATTGATTTGAAATAGTAACGTAGTTGTTTAATGTATGATCCACTGGGCTATGTGTTCACCCTTTCCTTCTATTTTTCAGAAAATTGAATTACATGAAGGCTATGTATTTTTGAAAATCTATTTCTAGAAAGTTTATATTGTAAGGGCATAGTGCCCCAAATTTTGAATTTAATACTTTCATTGAATTTTACTTTTGAATTTTAGAGTTATGTACTCAATCTTTGGATTTGATTCAAGAATGTAATCTTTTTCATTTTATTTGAATAAATAAAGATTTGAGGTTTTCCTTTATTCACTTGCATTATCTTATTGAATATTGAACTCAATGGAAGTGTATTTATGAGTATTTCAATAAGTGTTGGAATAAAGGAATTGAGATGTAAGTTTTGTACTTGTAAATGTAAAGGAATGTTACAGATGAGCCTCATCCAGTATGGTCTGCTTACTTTATCCATTTTGAGGTACACAGATCCTTTCCTCGAGCCTTAGGATATTCTCAGCATCAAACCTAAAGTTAGCATGTTTTCCCTGTGTAACTCCTTCTATCAGGCCTATGAGCCATTTGTCTTGCCTCTGCTCATCCCTAATCTAATGTAGAAGATTTGAATGGCAAGACATACTATAAAGATAGGCTCGTCTATCATTCATGGTCATACTTAGGCTAAAATCCTCAATCAATTAGTACATCTGGCCTTTTTCTTCTTCCTGTTTGTTGAACTTCCTACTTAAGGCATCGACAACCACATTGGCTTTGTCTAGACAGTAGTGTAGTTGAAAATCATTATCTTTCAAGAACTCCATTCATCTCTTTTCCTTGAGGTTGAACTCCTTCTGGGTGTACATGTATTTCAAGCTCTTGTGATCCAAAAATAGATCGAATTTTTCACCATAAAGGTAGTGTCTCCAAATCTTTAGGCAACTATAATGGTTTTTAACTCTAAATGATGAGTTGTGTAATTCTTCTCATGAACCTTTAGTTGTTGTAAAGCATAAGCAACTACTTGCTTCTCTTGCATCAAGACTACTCCCAGTCTACTCAGTGAAGCATCAGTATAGAGGGTATAGGTAACAACATGGTTTGGAGTTACTAGGACATAAGTAGTAGTCAATTTCTTCTTCAGTTCTTGGAATGATTGTTTAAACTTCTAATCCTAATCAAACTTAACTCGCTTTCTGGTTGGCTTGGTCATAGGTTTTGATAGTTTGTAGAAATCTTGGATGAATTTCCTGTAGTATTCAGCTAGGCTTAAGAAATTCTTGATCTCTGTAACTGTCTTCAATTGTTTCCAGTCCATGACTGTTTCTACCTTCTCTGGGTCTATAGAGATACCTTTCGTTGATACTATGTGACCAAGGAACTTGACCGTCTTCATCTAGAATTCACACTTGCTGAACTTGGCATATAATTGGTGCCTTTTGATGGTTTTCAATACTATCCGCAAGTGTTTTAAGTGTTCAGCTTTTGACTTAGAGTAAATTAGGATGTAGTCCATGAATACAACCACAAACTAGTCAAGGTATTGTCTAAACACTCAGTTCATTAAATCCATGAATGCTACTAGGGCATTGGTCAAACCAAAGGGCATCATGATGAACTTGAAGTGTCCATATCTTGTTTTGAAGGTTGTCTTGTGTATATCAGATTCCCTGACTCTCAACTGGTGATCTCTTGACCTAAGATCAATCTTTGAGAAATGTGTGGCTCCTCTCAATTGATCAAATAGGTTATCAATCCTTGGTAGAGATACTTATTTTTCACTGTATCTTGATTTAGCTTTCGGTAATCAACATAGAGTTTCATGAAACCTCTTTTTTCTTCACAAACAGTAAAGGAGCTCCCCAAGATGACTCACTCGACATAATGAATCCTTTCTCCCTGAGTGTAACACCCCAATTTTTGACTGGACCTCCGTTCACGTGTTATGTCACGTGTGGATCGTTATCCGATGAAAATCGAGATGCTACGTTAAGTCTCGTTCTGAAAAATCTTTTCTTCAAAATCAATTCCATAAACTTTTAACTTTTAAGCAAACGTCTGGATAATTTCACATACAAAATCAATTAATCAATTTTATTCATTGAGGCATTCGCAGGGTTCCTCAAAATAAACCATCATTAATGAGAGAAAATACTTTAAAACTATTCATTCGAACCAAAATCGTTAAACCAGTAAAACCATTTAAATATAAAAGAATCGGAGTTAAACCAATGTAAACACATTAAAATAGTCCAATATCATACAAAAACATAATTTCCCAGTCACCTGTCCCAGACGACCTCTGTAATACCCCAGAATTTTGTCAAATAATTTAAAATAAATAAAATAAGTTAAGTGAATTAATTTCAAAGATTTTAAGAAATTTTGGGTGCAAATTGTGGGTTGGCACATGAAAAATAAAATATATTAAAGATATAATAAAAATTAAACAAATAAGACCTTAATTTGATAATTAAATAAAAATTAAGGTTTAGTAGAATTAATTATGAAATTTAAGGAATTGCTTAAGAAATAATAAAAATAAAATATTTACACATATTGGCTAATATGTAAATGAATAAGGTGTGTGTTAGCATAATAAATGTTAATACTACATATTATGGGAATATGTACATAGAAAATTTTATATAATTAAATAAAAATGTAATGCACATGTATTTATTAAAAATAAATAAAAAAATTTATAAATATTAATTACATAAATTATTATCTAAAAATAAAATAGGAAATAAATAAAAATACATGAAAATGGTAAATATGGATTATTTAATTAAAGATATTAAAGAAATAGAAATATATACAATATTAAATAATTAGAAAGGGAAAGATATAAGCAAATCATCAAAATAGAAAGGGATATACAAGAAAATCTTTTTATTAATTAGGAAGTGTCGATAATAACAACTTAGAAGAGTGATTTTGGTATTAGAAACACAATCCAATGGCCAGAAATCCATCATCCGTAGGATTTGAAATCTCACGGTCATGATCAAGGCCTTAAACAACACCCAGGTGCACGAAATCATAAAGATCGGACGGCTCACGATCAACCTCTCCAATCCAACGGTCCAGATCACGGGCGCAAATATTAATCGCAAAATCGGGCCGCTACTGTGTTCGAGGCAGATCGGACGGACCAGATCGGATACGCGATCGAAGATCGCGAAGGTATGAGTTGATCGAGGAAAATCTGACGGCGCACAATTGATCAAACCAGATCGAACATTCCAGACGATTTTCGTTAATCGTGAACCAGATCCACGTACAATTCTCGAGGAATATCGGACGGATCTAATTTGATTCGTTTTCGGATGATCGCGATCGGTGCTGTGCTCGATGATCATCCGATGGTCCAGAGAGTCGCGTTCTGTCAATCGCGAAATGAGTGTTGCGATCGAGGATGATCTGAGGGCTGATATTTGAGGCTTTGATAAATTTGTGATTCTCATGCGAAACCCGAGAAAAATCTAACGGTCCAGATTTTATCCGCACGATCAAAGTCTGCTCGCCATGATCGAGGATAATATGATGGTCCCGATTAAAGGCTCCGATTTAATTAACGAAAATCCAAATTTAAATCTGAAAAAAAATAGAAAAAAATCCCAAAAAATTTCTATAAACTTGGTTTTCCAATTCCAAACCAACTTGCTAATTTTATATGCTTGGGGGGCACGAAAATTTGAATTTTTGCAAGTTTCCCACAAAAAAAAACTTATCATTTTACACTAGTTTGAACTCTATATAAAGGACCCCCATGCTCACAATTCATCTCATCCAAATTCAAGAGCATACTAGTCCCTCTTGAATCTCTCTAGCCTTCTTCTTGGCAATCCCCTTAGTTCTTGAGTGATCTTGAACTATTCTTGAGTGTTTTTGAGTGTTCTTAAGAGTTCTTGAGTGTTTTGAAGACTTGAAGCAACGGAACTCTGCCGAATTTCAGAGGCGCGCAGAAGGGACACATTTAAGGTGGAAGTGATTTCTCTTACACCCTTTTTCTTATTCAAAGTTCTAGCATGTTCATTGGTTGTTTGATTTTTGAAATCATGAATA
>JAJIYU010015798.1:0-12463 GCA_030144865.1 Tinospora cordifolia | reverse complement strand
CTTCGATTTTAAGTGAACTTCGCCAATTTTTTCGAAGATTTCGACGAAATTTTGTAATTTTATAATTGCAGGTGAACTTCGTTTCGATTGGCGAAATTACCTAATTAATTCGGCTAATTTCGACGAAATTCGTCTAATTTTTATACCATGATGGCAACATCCTTGTGGTGGTCAATTGATTCAACAAATATGGAGTGTTTATACTAGTATCGAAGAAGTATAATGCTGTGGATGCAGCAAGACTCTTCTTCAAGCACGTGGTGAAGTACTAGGTTATTCAAAAATCGATCGTGAGTGACCAAGATACCAGGTTCACAGGGAAGTTTTAGATTGAGTTGTTCAAGATATTGGGCCTTGAACTGAAATTCTCTACAAGCTTTCATTCAAAAACTGATGGGCAAATTGAGCGGGTGAATGCTTTATTGGAGGTTTATCTAAGACACTTTGTGAGTACCAACTAACGAGATTGGGTAAAGCTACTTGATATTGCCCAATTCTTATATAACTTGCAGCGGAGCGAGTCAACAGGAGCTAGCCCATTCGAACTAACGACAAGTCAACAACCCCTAGCTCCCTGGACGATGGTAACCTCTTATGTTGGGAAAAGTCTTGGTGTGTTCCTATTTGCCAAGGGATGGCAAGAGAAGTTAGAATTAGCAAAGGCATGCTTGGCAAAGGCAGCAAAGAGAATGAAGAAATGGGCTGACACTAAAAGGAGGCATGTGGAGTATAAAGAAGGAGATTTAGTCATGGTAAAACTACTTTCACATACCATCTACAATTATGGTAAAACACACAAAGGACTGCTCAGGAGGTACGAGGGGCCATTTCCTGTGGAGAAGAGGATTGGGAAGCTCGCTTTCTGCATCAAATTACCTTCTCACCTCGAGGTTCATCCTGTATTTCATGTAAGTTTTCTTAGACCTTACCATGCTGATAAGGAACATCCAAGGTAGGGGTGAATCCAAGAGGGCTCCTATTGCGGTCACTACTACCTATAACCGTGATGTAGAAGAGATTATTGCGCATCAAGTAGTTCCAAGGCAAGGAAGTCATCCAAGCTACGTCGAATACTTGGTGCGTTGAAAAGGATTGTTTGAGGCTGAGTCAACTTGGGTGTGTGAATTGTCTTTGTGGAACTATGAAGACATGATTCGGTCGTATTAGGAGGAAGCGATGAGGATGTCACCCAATTAGGTGGGGGAGGATGTCACAAACCAAAATTTTACCACCTTAACCTTATAGTTTTGCCTTGGAAGGTTTGAGGCATTGGTGGAGAATTCTACAACATTAAGGAAAGTTCTAGAATATGATGGAATGTTCTAGAATAATCTAAAATGGTTTGAAATGTTCTAGAATATCATGGAAGGCCCTAAAATATTCTAGAAGGTTCGAATGCTGGGGAAGCCTCTGGAACATTTTGGAAGGTTCTGAAATATTATGAAACCTTGTAGAATGTTTTGGAAGCTTATGGAGAATTCTCCAAGTCTAGATATTTCTAAAGGGTGCTAGATATTTCTAAGAGTAAGATATTCGTAAGGGTCTAAGATATTTTTATGGATCCATCTAGATGTATAATATAGACTGTAGGATCAAATTGATCTCTACCGTACATTGAGGAGGTGAAAGGCCTTGGTCATTTGGCAAGACATCAATCAATCAGTCAATCAAATCAAGAATCAAAAGCATTGTAAAACATTCTCTAAGTAACATAGTTCTCTTGAGTTCTCTTCTTCTCTACTTGTCTTCTTTTTTTTCACTACGCTTAGCTTGTGCCTTACACATCCAAGGAGGGTTTAGGTTGACTTAGTCACTAAGGAGCAAGTGTCTAAGTGCCGCATGGGCAAGAAAAGAATAGGTCTGTGACAAAGTACACAAGCAATGAACAATAGTCAATATCTCTTTTTCATATGTCGGGTACCTTTGCTCAACATCCTTCAATTTTCTGATTTTGAAAGCCACTAGATGTCCTCCTTAAACTGGAACACCCCCAATGGCGTGATCTGGGGCATCTGTGTGGACTTCAAATGGAAGTTCAAAGTCTAGGAGTCTCAGCATTGGTTCAGATGCTATAGCATGCTTCAAATCATTCATAGCTTGATCACAAGCTTCAGTCCATCTCCATGGTCTGTCCTTTAGCAAATTAGTGAGAACTGCAACATGTTTTGTGTGGCCAATAGTAAATCTCCGATAGCAATTGGCCAAACCCAAAAATGAACGAAGCTCAGGGGTTGTTGAAGGAGTTGGCCAGTCTGCAATTGGTTGAACCTTCTTCTTGTCCGTGCTCAACTTCCCTTGGCTTATGACATAACCCAAAAAAGTGATAGTTTCTTGTGCTAATTCGCACTTTTCTTTCTTCACATAGAGTTGAATTCCCGTAGCTTACTCATGACCCATTTAATATGATCCACATGTTCATTAAAGATTTGAATGTGGTAATAGCCCAAACCAAGGTCCAACTTGGTGAAATATCTCGTCTTCGCCAATCGGTCAAATAAATTAGCAACAAGAGGGATAGGATACTTGTTCTTCATTGTGAGCTTGTTCAAAGCTTGAAAATCTACACACATCCGAAGGGTCCATCCTGCTTAAGTTAGAACAAAACTGATGCATCGAAAGGGGCCTTGGACGGCTAGATATAATTGACTTCCAACAACTCTATTAGTTGTTTTCTCAACTCTTTAAGTTTTTTCGGGGCCATTCTGTAAGGAGCCTGGGTAGGGGGTTTGGCACCATTTACCAATTCTATAGCATGATTAATGTCCCTCCTTGGAGGTAATCTCCTTGACAATTTTGGGGGCATCACGTCCTGGAACTCATTCAGAACCTCAGCAACTAGTTTAGGGACTACAATAGTCTTCCCTTCTTTGATTCCAGTAAGGTCATCACATAAGTTATATGACCCTTTTGAAGGCCATTTTTAACTTGGATTGTTGAAAGCATGTGACTAGTATCTGCAGGACATTTCTTTTCACTCTTCACCGTAGGGATAAAATAAGGTTTCACGTTGACCATGATCAATAAGCCTTGTAAAAAGGGCATACGACAATGTTCTGTGTCTACAAAAAATTGTTGCCCAGAATAACATTAAAGTCATCTAATGGAGCAGCCATAAAGTTTTCCATACCTGTTCATCCTTCAATTTGAACGTCAATGTTACTAATAATCCCTTGAATGGGTTTAGAGTCTTAGTTAACCACTTTTATATGACTAGTATTTCTAGAAAGGGTTAACCCAAGACTCTTCGCCAATGGAGCATCTACAAACGAGTGGTAACTCTTGTATACAGCATTGCCAACACTGGGAAACTCTAGTTGACCATAACTTTCACGTACATCAACCTATTGTCTAAGCCCTTTGTATGTTGTTAAATGGCATTCAACAACCTTGAGGGGTTGAATCTCATACGTTCTGCTAGGCTATCTTCATTAACCACTAGTGCAACAAACCTTTCTTTTTTGGGATAGTTATGTGCTCGATGAGGTCCGTTACAAATGAAACATCCTTAACTGAAGTTTTTGTTTGATTGTCCTTCGCACCTGATCACCTTCTTGTCCTCCTTGTAGAAGTTGGACGATTTGCAAGTGTTTCCCTTTTTCTCCTCTTTGGACACTTTCTTGTCCTTAGATTTGAACTCGCCACCATTAGAATGAGATGTTGAGGAAGTAGCTTTAAAATCAAGTAAGGCATCAACTGTAGCAATAGCAGAAGTTAGATCCTTGACCGCTTGCCTTTTTAGTTCCGCCTAGGCCCATAGTTATAATCTAGAAGTAAAATTGAAGGGGTTGTTATCCTTTGACATATTCTTAACATCCAACATTAGTGACGAGAATTGCTTGATATATTCTTTCACTAGGTTAGTTTGTTTCAACTTCTTCAAGCCATCATGAGCCAACCATGCAACATTGGTAGGAAGGAACTGATCTTCCAACTCCATCTTCAATACTTCACAAGTTTCCACTTGGGGATGGCTAGCAGTAGCATTGTCATCGACTCTGATTCTCTACCAGAGTTTAGCGTCTCTTGTCAAGTGCATGGATATCAATCCCACCTTTTGTTCCTTTGGGGTACGAACAATAGTGAAGTATTGTTCCATATCCTACAAGAAGTTCTTTAACTCCTTGGCATTTTGAGTCCCACTAAAAGCTTTTGGCTCCGGAACCTTTGTCTTTGGGGCTTCTAGACCAGTAGGAACCTTGTTTACAAAATGTTTTAGGACTGCAATCTTAGTGGTGACTATTTGTTTCGTATCTATACAAAGGTTCCCGACAGCACGAACGCAACAAGCATTTCCTTCATTTTGGATTGCATATTTTAGTTCCACAATTCGTTTCTTTGAATCATCGATGGCTTCGTGTGTAGTTCCTCCAGCCATCTTTCACTCTCAAAATAAGGCTCTAACAAGCATTTTTCTAAGGAAAAATTGGAGGAAGGTCTTATTTATATGCCCCACATTGTATGAAGTACAAGGTTTTGATATCCTCGCTAAAGGCCTACCGAAGGAACAATTTGAGGAGTTAGCAAGCAAGCTGGCCATGAAAGACATCTTCAAGCTAGCTTGAGGATAATGTTGCAAATCTTGGTTTCTTTGGGTATAGACATCATCCTAAGAGCTGTAAAATCCTAACTGCGAGCCATATTATATTTTTGTATGTTAAGTATCTAAACATATGCAAGAAGATAATCTTGTATAACTATAAATGTAGTTTCTTTACCTCGTTAATTTTCTAAAACCTTTTTGTGTATCAGTCTTTGTGAAGTTGTTGTATACTTTTATTGAATTATCAATCAAATTACATTGAATAAACCCTAGTGAGCAGGTTTCCATGGATACCGAAGAGTCTTTTGGAAATCTCTTGATGTACAAGTCTTTAGCATTTTCTTTCATTGGAGACCAGGCTTGGCATCTTCTCGTGGCTGCCAGACATTCTTTTTAAACACGGCAAATTGGATAAAATTTGGCAACAAACTTTAATGGCGGGAATGGACATTTTGGTCTGCTTGATAAGGCTTTTGCTTGGGATATAAATAGATGTAATGCTAAAACACTGGATGAGAAAGTTATGGGAAGGGATTAAAAAGCTTTACAAATATGGTATTTAACAATCCTATATGCACATTTACTGTTTGTATCTCTCTGATCTCACTTGAAGTATTTGTGATCATAATGGAGCACTTTTACAAACTTCAACCATGCTCTTATTCTGTCCTTCAATTGTATGTTCTGAAGATGTGTAATGAAGTTAGACTCCCATGTCTTGAGGGAAAGAAAAGGACCTCGGATTCTTGTCGTCTCATTTGCTTTGATTGGTAGTATTTTGCAGATTTTCACATTGTCGGCCGTTCCTTTCCAAAAGATGCCCCAAGCCATCGCCAAATGCTTCTCTGTTCTAAGACCTGGTGGTTTTCTCCTATTCAGGGATTATGGTAAACCCCAAAACATGATAACTTTATGTCAAAGTAGCAAGTTCAGGTGGATTTTTAAATAAGAATTTTAAAATTGCAAATTCCACAGTAAATCTACTATTTACACTCATTTCCATATATTACATTTTGGGTGCTGAAAATCTTTAAACATTGGAATTTCAGGCCTTTATGACATGACAATGCTTCGATTTCAACCAAATAAAAGAATTGGATACAGAGAGTACATGCGGTCTGATGGCACCCGTTCCTATTTCTTTTGCTTGGACACTGTGAGGAAGCTTTTTGTTGATGCAGGCTTTGTTGAGGTACTGATCCTCTTCTTCTGACGCTGAAGGAAGCTATTATGCTTTTTTTTTTTTTTTTTATATAACTAATAAATTTAGCTACCATCCATCTCCAGGGGTAAATTAATATTTTAAAATTAAGGGATGCTCCTATATCTTTTATGTTATATTGCAGAATACTGCATAATAATACTAATTGCTAAGTAAGAATTCAAAAGTAGAAAATTTGTACTATGCAAAAGCAAACTTAGCTTACGGTATTGTCATAATCATTTAGACATCACCTCAAACCATCAAATATCAAGGCTGGTTTTAAGGTCCAATTATTGATCTCGAAATGAGATTTAGTAACTAGGATTTTGTGTATTGGAAAAAAAAAAAAAAAAAAAAGAAAGAGAGAAAAGCTCAGGTTGCAACTGTGGCATTTATATTATGTGGACAGTGTTCTTTTGGAACTCTGTTAATTTGCTTGCCGTTTTTAATGCGAATCAAACACAAAGTTCTTGTTTTTGGAGTATATAATATGTTTCCTTTCAATGAATTGGTATAAGTTTTCCTGTCTTGGATCAAATACTGTAACAATATTCATTCACTTGGGTATTCATTTGAAGATCTGATCTTTCAATCCTGTATCGACAGCTTGAGCTTGAATATTGTTGCGTGAAGTCAGTGAATCGCAAGAAAGGGAAGATTATGCAGAGAGTTTGGGTTCATGGAAAGTTCCAGAAGCTGGTCTGAAGGGTCCTGCATGCTTCTGTTGCAAAGTTTAAATTCTCATGTTATTATTATTATTGTTATTACTATTATTATTATTATTTGACTCAGAAATCGTCTTTCTACTAGTAATTGTTTGTTCAATGAAGGGCCGAACTGGTGAAGAGAAAACTCTTTCTACTAGTAGACGTAAGAATGTTTTTAAGAGTGGTCTTTGCCAATTAAAGTGGGACGTTTTAAATGGTGTGTAGGCAAGAACATCTTTGTTGATTTTTCTGATGACTTAACATTTGTGAGTCTTTCTCAATGTTCAAGTTCACCAGGAGTTACGGTATCTGTGTTAACCATACATACATATATAAATTCATGTCTCTCTTGTGTATGTATGTTCTAGAAATATATTTATCACAGGACCCAAGAAAAAAAACCACCCAAACTACAAAAAATAATATAATTATAATAATAGGTTAGTCTAATGCATTGGTGGCTTGAAACTAAAATCTGGCACTTCGGTGCCTAAAATATATAAAATGAGTCATACATTAGGGTTAAGTTTGACAACACTAACTTTTCGTGCACTGGTACATTAAGATTTTGTACAAAATATAGGCCTGTTTACTTGGATAGAATATCAATTTGATTTATTTTTTATAATTTGACATGATTTTGAATTTTATTAATGATAATTAACAAGAATGTCAACTTGTGGATGTGCTTTTGTGTGTGTGTGTGTGTGTGTGTGTGTGTGTGTGTGAGAGAGAGAGAGAGAGAGAGCAAGCAGCATGGTGCTCCAAGGAGCAGCAGCGCACTGCTTTGATTCTACAGATAGTGGAAGTGGGTTGCATGATAATGGAGAAGAATTACAAGAAGATGATTAATAATAAGCAGATTTTTTTGGCTTAGCACGTATGGGACAAGGTTGTGTGTTGCCGAATGACAAGTGTTAATTAGCATGAGTCGGTGTCTATTATACGTATGAATCCGTTTCTCGCTTTTTGCGTTTTGCTTTTTGGATAATTATATATATATAAAAAAAAAAAAAAGCTTTCTAAAACCTTGTTAATTTTATGATATCTCCCAAACTTCTCGGAAGATCAACACTTAAATAAGTCATGGAGTGACAAGTTATTCATATGCAATGAGAGTGAAAAGTTCTCTCATTTCCCACTCTCAACCAGTAGGTACAAGAGTGCAATATTCTTTCTCTACCCTTCCATTCTCTTGTAAGTTGAAAACAAAAAAGAGCTGGGAGAAGAGAAAGCAAGGCCAAGAAAAGAAACAGAGGAAAGGAGACAAAGTTTGACCAAAAATATATAGCAAAGAAGATCTAATTTGATCTCACAGAACCACCATTGGATTTATCCCAATTTTAGATGTATTAATCCTCATTGAGTTAAATTTAATTTGAAGGGTAGAAATCTTAATGTGGCATTTATAGTGAGAGGTATAGCTTCATGTTTGGGACTATATTGATGTGTAGAACTAAGTCATTTTGATCAAAGGAATGGATTTCAAAGGTCAATCGGTTAGATCTTGTTAAAACATAATCAGGTAACTTAAGACTCTTGGATCTACATTTTGGGCAAGTGACAAATTAAATATGTGATTTGTAATGTGAGTTTTTGTAACACCCTAGAAGTTTGTGAAGATGCCACGTCATGAATAGACATAAAATAAATAAAATAATAAAGTGATAGTTGAGATTAGCTTGTGTTAGTTTGATATTAGCTTGAATTAGCTAGAAGAAAAGAATAAATACATAGGATGAAATAGAGCATTAAAAAATTGTATGGATTAATAAAAGTAGTAACTGAGAAGTAGGAATAAATTGAGGATTTAAAATAATAATAATAATAATAATAATAATAATAATAATAATAATAATAATAGAAGATTTAAAGTGAAGAAGAAACGATATTATTAACATATGTAAACTTATAATAAGGGTTAAATAAATCAATGAAAATGATATATATATATGAGAATGGTTAGTGAAAAAAAAGAGAGGAAAATCTCGGCCAAACCAGACTTTTCTGGTTTGGCGGTGACTCGAAAAATTGAAAGAAGAATCGAGGCAGTGAAAGAAGGAAGAAGCAGCTGCCATTGGTGGAAATAAAACTTGCCGGTGCTCTGTTAGGAGAGGAAGGAACCGCTAGCTGTAGATTTTGAAGGAAGAAGAAAAAGGGACGGCTATGCATGAAGAAGGAGAACCGAGAAGAAGAAGCTGTGGGTTGTTGTTTTGGCTGCTGGTGTGTGCTTATGTAACGAACAGAGGCAGTGTGGTGTTGAGCATGAAAACAAAGAGGGCAATGAAGTGGGGCAGCCGGTTGATGCAGACCGTGAAGAAGAAGAATGGAGCAGGGAAACTGATGAAGTATTGCTCAAGCTGTTGCTGCTGCTGCCCAAACGAAGGAGAGGCCATGCATGGAAGAGGGACAGAAACCAAAGGAAGACGAAATGAAGAAGTTGCTGGTCGCTGCATGAGCAGAGGAGCAAAGAACAGAGGAAGGGAAGGAAATCGAAGATAGCTGCTGCTGTCGGACGGTGGAGAATGTGAGCTGGCTGGGTTGTGCTCGGTGGGCCGTGGAGAAACGAAAACAGGGAATGAAGAAGCTACTGCTGCTGTTGGACTGTGAAAGAAGATGAAACCGAACGCACAAGGAAGGTGAGTGTGCGTTGCTGCTGCTCTGTTGTTGTTGCTGGCCGAGAGGTGCGTGTAGCTGTTGCTGCAATCCGGGCAAGAAGAAGAAGAAGATCAGAGCTGCTGTTACTGATCTGGGCATGGATGAGAGGATGATTGGGTGCCGTTACCAATTTCGAACGAAGGAAAAAGATGAAGACAACAGGGGTGCTGCTACTTAATAGGAAATAGGCAGAACAGAGATTGAGCTAGAGGGAAGTGAAAATCAGAGTTTAATAAGAGCAAAAGTTGTATTTTCTGTATTTTTCTGTTATATCTTTTATTCACTGTTCAAGCTAATATATACACAGGCAACGCTTTGTTCTATACACATGTTCTTTCATTATTGGTTACATATGACATTTAATGATTGGAGATTCTATAACTAATTTCCTGCAATTCTGTTTTCACTGTTAACAGGATAACTAATTTCCTGACATTTTGTTTTCCCTGCTAACAGAAGAAGCAGCAGGTACAATTCTGTTTTCAGTGTCAACAGAAGCAGTAGGTGCTGATGTATTATTTGCTTCTGATTTCTTGTTATTGCTGCTCACAAACTGAACGAATTTGGTAACTGCAGCTGCTTGGGTGTGTGCTTCATCATCCCCCCGCAAGCGAAGTGGCGTAGGAACGACGGTGAGCTCGGTGCGCAATTGAAGAAACTGAGATGGAGGCAATGCTTTTGTGAGAGTATCAGCAAGTTGCTCATGGGAGGGAATGAAATGAAGTAGCAAGGCACCCTGGAGCACACGTTCACGAATGAAATGACAGTCTATTTCGACATGCTTACTTCTGGAGTGAACAACAGGATTGGATGCTAGATGAAGAGCACTGAGATTGTCGCAGAAAAGCAGTGAAGGGGTAATGGGAGAGTGACGGAGCTCAAGAAGAATAGATTCAATCCACATCAGTTCAGCTGCAGCATTGGCAAGACCTCTATATTCTGATTCAGTGCTAGAGCGTGAGACAACGCGCTGCTTCGCAGATGACCAGGAAATCAAGTTTGGCCCTAGGAAACAACAATAACCGCTTGTGCTGCGACGATCATCAGGGCAGCTAGCCAATCGGCATCATTGTAGCAAGTGAGAGAGAGATCAGATGGTGTGGATAACAATAACCCATAGGAAGAAGTGGCACGAAGATAACGCAAGATTCTTTTGACAGCCATCCAATGCGAGGAAGTGGGGCATGCATGAACTGACAGGCACGATTGACAGCAAAACTTATATTTGGACGTGTCAAAGTACAATATTGTAGAGCTCCTACAATGTGACGATAGAGTGAAGGATTCTCCATGAGATCTCCATCATAAAGGGATAAGGAAGTGTGGGCAGCCATAGGTGTGGAGTAGGCTTTGCACTCAGTAATACTAGCCCGAGAGAGAAGATAAAAAATGTATCCAGTTTGATTTAAGTGAATACTGTCAGCTGTCTTTGTAATCTGAAGGCCCAGAAAATAGTGTAAGGATCCAAGATCTTTAAGAGTAAATCTGTTATGTAGAGTTGAAATAAGAGAAGTGACCAGCACATGATCAGATCCAGTGATGATGATATCATCCCCATAAACAAGAACAATGAGCATGGTAGAATCCTTGTTGAGAATGAATAAAGAGGGATCAGTTCTTGAGGTGACAAAGCCGTAATGTAGAAGAAACGAGCTCAATTTGTTGTACCATGCACGAGGAGATTGTTTTAGCCCATAGATGGCTTTGTGGAGCCGACACACAAGAGGAGAGGATGAAGATGTATCAGCAAAGCCAGGAGGTTGGCACATGTAGACCTCCTCAGTGAGCTCACCATTCAAGAAAGCATTAAGGACATCAAGATGTCGCAGCGTCCAGCCATGAAATAAGGCAAGGGTAAGAACAATCCGAATGGTAACAGGTTTCACAACAGGACTAAATGTTTCAAAATAGTCAAGACCATGAGTTTGGCTAAACCCTTTTGCAACAAGACGAGCCTTGTAGCGCTGAAATGAACCATTCGAATTAAATTTATGTTTAAACACCCACTTGCAGTCAACCAAAGATTTGCCACCAGGAAGAGGTGTAAGTGACCAAGTATGGTTGGAGCGTAGTGCATCGAGCTCTTCAAGCATGGCAGAGGTTCATTCATTTGAGGCAAGGGCTTGTGTCACATTAGTAGGAATATCAGCAATAGAAGAATGTGCCATTGTAATTGTGAAGGCTTTAGGTTTGAAGATACCAGCCTTACTACGGGTAATCATGGGATGAATGTTCTCACAAAACAGGGGTGGAGAAACTGCATCTGAATGTTGTGTGACTGCAGGTGAAACTTGAGAAAGGCTTTGCTGGGCAGAAGGAGCTGCATCTGGATACTGTGTGTGGGATGTAGTGGTTGGAGGAGAAGACTGAAGTTTATTGATTTCTGTGACAGGAGGAAAAACTGGCAACGTGGTAGTGGCTTTAACAGAAGGGGTAGGTTGAGCAGGTGTTGTTTGGAATGGGAATATGTGTTCATGAAATACAACATGTCGGGAGATATATAAACGTCCAGAAGCAGCATGAAAACATAAATATCCTTTATGTGAGGTGCTGTAGCCCAGAAAAATGCATAGTAAGGAACGTGGTTCCAACTTGTTCTTCATATAAGGTCGAAGATAAGGATAACAGGCACACCCAAAAACACGAAGATGATCAAGCTTAAGTTGTTTACCATACAATGAAGCATATGGTGTGTTCCCTAATAACACTGGCGTTGGGAGCCGATTTATTAAGTAAACACTAGCAAGAAAAGCATATGACCAAAATGATTGTGGTAAGGAACAATGAGTAAGTAAAGATAATCCCATTTCTACCACATGCTTGTTCTTTCTTTCAGCTCTCCCATTTTGTTCTGGGGTATAAGGGCAAGAGACACGATGTAAAATTCCACAAGAAGTTAAAACAGGGGAAATAACTTGATATTCACCACCCCAATCACTTTGAAATTGCTCAATGGATGCATGAAATTTTTTTGAAACCATCTCTTTGAATTGTAAGAAATATTTGAGTGCTTCATCCTTTGTGCGAAGTAAATAAATCCAAGTGAAACGAGAAAAGTCATCAATAAATAACAAGAAGTAACGTGCACCAGTTAAAGAGATTGTGGGGGCAGGGCCCCAAAGATCAGCATGGCAATTTACAACTCTTGGAAACACAACATGAGTGACAACTAGATAAAGATGATTGGAACATAGATGGTAAACCAGACAAGCGAAAAACATTATTCAAAACAGTAGAAGATGGATGACCTAGTCGAAGATGCCAAACCTGAGGAGAGACTGAACATGCAAGAGCTGTAGGAGAGACCTGCTGCAATGTATGTGTGAAAGGAAACTTGTACAAGCCATGATCAAG
>JAJIYU010015797.1:0-12497 GCA_030144865.1 Tinospora cordifolia | reverse complement strand
TTATACAGACCCAATCCAAAACATTACAAGTACTTTCAAACATTAGGCGCTTCAAACATTCATTTAGTTTTAGTCGAAGTCTAAGACCGGAAGAGGGTTGAGATGCCTTTCGGTACCCTCTGTGATCTAAATTAGAAACAAATCTCAGGTAACGCCTAAGGCTGGTTACCTATTAGAGTCACAATCCAAGGAAGTATACTTGCTAGCACGGAGTATCATCTCTCAAGGACTTCTAGCTGTCCTAGATAGCTCAGGGTTGAGAATACCTATGATCTGCCTTATAGCTCATCATCGATCTCAAGCGGTGGCATATAGGAGATACCACCTCGATTCGCTTCAGACTCGTCGATCTCAAGCGGTGGCATCGTCTTTTTTTAGTTTCACAAACAAGTTTAATCACACCAAGCATTTCACAAACCAATAGATAATGGATCACATTATGCATGCAAAGTTAGGATGATAAAGTGCATGAGAAAAGCATGAAATCTAAATGCGTGTTTTCCTATTCATGCGCGTCATAAATAAATAAGTCTAAATGCATGGTTTTCTATTCAAGCATGTCATGAGATAATCATACATAAATTGAAATAATTCATCCCACTAACCTCCAAGCACACCAAACAATTTCAATCAATTTCATAATAAAATTCTAATAACCTAAAACTATTCAAACGGATGTTTCAAATTTTAAATCCATATAATACTTATGAGCAAGGAAATCATACCCACGTGATTTTGTCGATCTTTAAGGCGATCTTGCTTTCCTTCGAGATGTTCGATATTCTAAGATTATAAAATCTGAAATTCAACAATTAATAAAAATTCTCTAAGCTCCTAACTCACATTGAATCTTATCCAAAATATTCTTAAGCTTAATTAATTTCTAAAAATAATTATAAAGTCTAAGTATTAATTTTAACTAATTCAAAGTTATTCCAAAATTCTAGAATTTTATATAGTCTAATTTAAACAAACTTTTAAGTCCTCCAGATCTCTTAATCTGAAATTTAATACTTTAATAACTAAGTATTCCAAGTTTCTACGATTTATTCACTTCTAACTAAATTTAATTAGATTATAGTTAATAAAGACATAAACTCAAATTTGGGCTCTAAAATAATTCATTTATGTTTTATATATTTCATTCCACTTAAAATGAAACTTTTATATCTGATTTTGAACTAAGTTCCAGATTATTAATTAATCATCTAAAATTCCTAAGTTACTCTTTTAAGATAAAATATTCATCCTCAGATATTAAAATTTATTTAAACAATGTTCTTCAATCCTTTAGTTTCCATAACTTAAATAATTTATTCATATCTTAAATTAAGTACAAACAAAATAAGACTTCTAAATGACATCGTTTAGTTGCAAGGCCAAAAATTTTATTCTTTTATTATAAAAGATTTTAAACTTTTAAAGATTTACTTTTCATGTTTTCAATTAATTGAATTATTAAATTTTAAACTTTTAATATTAAATAAAATTATTAATGTGTTAAAAAACTATTTTTTTCAATCCTAATTTAAAAGATTAATTAATTTAATTTTATTAAATCAAGTAATCCTTATGTTTAATAATTAATAAATGACCCAATATTAATATTTATTTAATTTAAATTTTTAAATAATTATTCTAAACTAATTTTTATAATTAATTTAATTTATTCTTATTTGAATAAGAAAATTTTATTATTATTATTATTATTATTTTTTGTATCTATAATCAACTAAAATTAAAAGTTTCCAAAATTTACCTGGCTTGGTCTAAGAACGACTCCAACGGCGAACTCACATCCGAACGAAGGCACGTTCAGCAATTCACCGAACTCCAAATCACGGTCAACATACACACAAACCAAAATTTGATCCTTAAATCACGGTTTCACATTCAAACCAAACTCTAAATTGATTTCCAGCAATTCACCAATTTGGGAGTATTCCTTCTTCAATCACGATCGGCAGCCATGAGAAAATCAAGAGCAAACGCAACTAAATAAAGTTCCCACAACATCAACTCATCCACAACCACGTTCT
This sequence comes from Tinospora cordifolia, assembly GCA_030144865.1. Taxonomy (NCBI): domain Eukaryota; kingdom Viridiplantae; phylum Streptophyta; class Magnoliopsida; order Ranunculales; family Menispermaceae; genus Tinospora; species Tinospora cordifolia. The sequence continues at coordinate 10,458 of JAJIYU010015797.1, read as the reverse complement.
AGCAACTTCAAAAACCTCAATTGAAAACTCAATCACGTCCCTCATCTTCCTTTCACGGTCAACCACTAGCAATGAGAACCAAATTCAGACCCCACACACCAAGGTTTACACTAAGAATTTAGTGCATCAACCTTCCTTTTTTTTGCAACCAAAACTAGAAAGATGGACAAAATTCAGCTACTTCTTGCTGAACGCACAATCCACAACGACCAAGAAAACCCAGATTTTCTTGTTGCAAAATCGGACGCCCCAAATAGAATTTCAATTCCAGATTCTAGATTTTGTTTCCTATTTCTCGGTTGCTTGAACACCCAAACCCAGAAAGTTCTCCCAAAACTCTCCTTGCTGTCCGCTCAGCCACATCCATCCACAAAATCTAGCAATCATGGTTCTTCATTTCAATCTAAACCAACACACACGCCTAGAATTTTCTAGTTTTCATTCTTCATGCCATCGTCTTCCTTCATCAAAATAACACAAAGCCCCAGTAACTCAATCCGAAAACCCCTGTTCTTCACTCTAAAGCCCAGAAATGCAGCCCTCTTTCATTCTAGTTCCCGTCACAGCTACGTTTCCCTCCTCCTACACACCAAAATTCGTTGCTATTGCAAGTTTGTTCTCCTCTTCTTCAACGCAGCAGTAACATAACAGCTACGTTCATCTTCCTCATCTTTTCGTTCTTCATCCCTCTGTTTTGATTGTCCAACTGAACCCAACAATCAATGCCCAACTGCTCCATTTCCTCTTCTCTATTTGAATGACGCCCTAAATCTCATTCTTCAACCAGTTTATCCCGTCAAGACCAGATTTCCTTTCTTCCATTCTTAATCAATGACCAGCTCTATCTCTTAAAGCACTTCGATCGTCCAGACTGTTCCAGCGTCTTCAACCAACGCACCGCCCATAGTCTTCTCTTCTCGTTTCCAGATTTTTCAATTTTCTCTCTTTTTTTTTTGATCGGTTAATCACCGATTTTCTAGAAATTTTTTGTTGTTTTATTTATTTATTTAAATATTTTTTTGGATTGTAATCTATTTTTGTTTGATTATTTTTATTCAACCATTGTTTGATTATTTTTTCTCAACTATAGTTTACACATAGATTTAAATAAAATAAGGTTTTAACTTATTTATTCATTTATTATTATTTTTATTTTTTCTTTCCCAAATGATCCATTTTTGTTTTTGTGTCACTCGCGCCATTGTGCTTTCATTTTCAAATCACTCGCGTCGTCGCGCAAGCGCCTTCACGCTCGTGCTAGTAAGCTATAAAAATAATTTATTTTTCAAAGTATAATCTATATTTATATTTAATTAAAACTTGATCTAATTCATTTATTATTATTAGTATCATAATTATATTTATTGTTTTGTTATTTTATTTTAAACTCTCATTTTCCTACAAAATAATATTTTATTTTATTTTTTTTACTTGTGACATGTATACGCTCGTAAACTTTCAAGGTGTTACACAACCAATCTATGCCTAGAATAACATCAAACTCTAGAAATCTCAAAAGTCTAAGACTCACGATCATTTCATGCATGTCATATTTTACCACACAATTTTCACACATCATATTTGGATATATTCTTTTACCGACCATTGTACTCAAAATTAGGAGACAAATGCAATCTATCTACCATATTTCTAGCAATAAATGATAAAGTCAATCCAACACAATCAAAACATACATAGGAGTATTCTAGATATCGATAATACCTTTAATGAGACGTTTGTTGAAATTAGGATCAAGCTCTATTACTACTCTAGCCTGTTTACACATACCCGTTGTCATTCCACCTCCCTGGGCAAAAGAAGGTCTTTGAGGTGTTGACTATGGACATTGAAAAGCTCTATGCCCTAGCATCCTATACCTAAAGCAAGTAAATGGTGGTCTACGTGATCTAGAAGTAGAAGATGCAACTTGAGACATTATACCTCCTGTTGCCACATAAGGCTTGCTCTTATTCTATTGCTGTGGTTTCCTTGTCTATGGTGCTCCTCTTCCTACCACATGTGATGCTGGTGGTAATATCAACCCTATCACAACTGGAGCTATAGAAGTTGTCATTTTGCAACCTTGACCACCATATCTAGGCTTCTTATTTGGTATTGGCCTTCTCTTATGAAAGTATGGTCTTCCCGCTACAGATGGAATCATCTATCCTACTAATGCATTCAATGTTGTTGGCGAGGTTACCTTCATCCCAATAGCAGCGACTCTCCTCATCTTAGTATTAGCTTGGGTAGTCTTAAAATCCCCAATCTATTTGGTTGCTTGTTCTTATTTCTGTACCCCTGCCAAAGCTAATCCCTCACGAATATGATCACAATATTCGTCTCAGATTCACTGCATCCAAAGCTCATTTGTGGCTACCATCTCTAGAACAAATGGAGCTAATTGATTGAATTCTCGCTCATACTCTCTGACTTTCATACTTCCATGGGTTAAGTGCATAAATTCATTTTTTTTCTTATCTTTTTGACACATCGGATAGAACTCTTCATAGAATAGCTTCTTGAACTTAGTCCAAGTCTTAATCTCAACACCTCTAAAAGCCATTTGTCTCCACTAGTTATCTACTTTATCAACTAATTTGAATCTATCAAGTTTTGCCTTTTCCACATTTGCAGCTTGCATATCCTCAAAGATAGTTTCCATGTTGTTCATCCATCTTTCTATTCTTTCGAGATCAAGACCCCTAGGAATCTCAATAGGACCTTATACTTGAAAGCTTTCATTATTTTCTCATACTTATGTCTCTCAATGTAATACCCAAATTTTCAACCGGACCTCCTTTTAAGTTTTACCTCATGTATGGATTGTCGCCCGTTGAAAATCGAAATGCTACTTAAAATTTTCATTTTGTCCAAATCTTTTTCTTTAAAATTAAGCACATAAAATTTTGTTCTCAAGTCAAAGTCTAGATAGATATTCTATACAAAACAGAAGATTAAGGTAATTTCTCAATATCTTCACCGGATTCCTCAAGATAAATCATAAACAATGCAGCGAAATAACTTTAAAAATTATTATTAAAACCAAAATTGTTAAACAAGAAAAGTTATTTAAAGATAAAATAAACAAAAATTAAAACCAACATAAATACATTAAAACAATCCAGTAAAATACATAAAACATGACCTCCAAGTCTCCTATCCCGGACAACCTCCCCAATGAAGCATCCAATTAAACTGGGAGTCTTCTGACGTAAGTTATCATACTCTACGTCTAGATGTACCTAAAAAATAAAGTGGGAGTGAGCTCAAAAGCCCAGTGGATCGTTCCTACACATCACATGCATTATATAGACCCAATCCAAAATATTACAAACGCTTTCAAACATTAGGCGTTTCAAACATTCATTTGTTTTAGTTGTAGTCTAAGATCGAAAGAGGGTTGAGATGCCTCTCGGTATTCCCTGTGATCCAATCCAATCTCAAAGGGTTCCAATAACCGTTTAAAATCAATCAACGATCACATCACAGCCTAAGAGAGAGTACTTATCACGACTCGTACCGCCTCCCAAAGACTTCAAGCTGTCACAATCAACTCCGAGTGGGAATACTTACGATCCGCCTTGTAGCTCGACAATCTCAAGCAGTGACATATAGGAGATGCCACCTCGATCCACTTCAGGCTCGACAATTGCACCCATACGTGGATTCTTGATAAACCATTGTCTTATTTTAGTTTTACAAACAATCACAAACACATCAAGCATCATACAATTCACTAGGAAAATAATTCAAATTATGCATGCAAGTTAACATTATAAGGTGCATGAAGAAACAATAGGATCTAAATGCATATTTTTCTTATTTATTCATGCCATAATTGAGTAAATCTAAGTACAAACCTTTATATTCCATCATGTTATGAACTAATTATGCATGAGTCTGAGTAATTCATCATACATCACACATCATTCAAATAAACCAAACAGTTTCAATCAATTTCCTAATAAGATTTTGATAACCTAGAACTATTCAAACAAATGCTTTGAATTTTAAATCTATATAATATATATCAACAAGGAAGTCACGCCCACCTAATTCCGCCGATCTTTAGGACTCCTTGCTTTCTGTCGAGATACTTGATACTCTAACATATGAAGGTCTGAGAATCACAACTTGATCAAGCTTTCTCTTCCTTGAACTAGTATAGAAATCCACAAGCAGCTCTCTGACAATGCCTTCATCTTCTGTGTCTAAGACTTGCTTGAATAGAGATTCTATCATCACAGCCTTGGGCGACTGTGTTCTTACAGATGTCCTATACCAAGAAATCAAAGGTCATTATCTAAAGCTAACTATTACAGTAATAGAGGTAAATCATACTGACCAGAAATACTGTGTGAAACATCCATTCCAAGAATGATAGTTGGAACCTTGGAGATCTAGGGATTAGAAGGAGATTGTTCGATGAACAACAAAGAATTTAAGCCTCAAGTTTGACATTGATCTTTAGGAGAACATTTGTTAAGTATTGATCATTAATGCTTGTTGGAACTATGCATCGAGTCACAATACCAAAATCAGCTAGACTTTTCTTCATCCACAGACCATATATAGGAGATGTTTTCTTCTTTGGTAACAGACAAAGAAGGAATTGAGATGTTCCAAAAGGTTTGGCTTATATCTGTTCAAATATCTGCTCAACTCAGAAAGAAGGAAGAGTTCTCCTAGCCTGAGGGTTCTCTTCGAATATATCAAATGGTTGACTGATTACAATTCATTTAGCTCTCCACATTTCATAAGATCTCGATCAACACTAATCAAATTCTAAGTTGCTTTACTTCAACCTTCCAATGAAAACCTAAAAGTCCAGCCACTACACTTATTGTCTAATAACCTAACATATTCAATTTAATTTCCAACAAGTTTGAATCCCCCATAAAGCTTCAAACTAGCCACGCACACACACCAGGGCTACCATCCGAGCATAATTGTCAGCTTTGTTTATTCATTCCTCAACTTGAATCACAAGTTACAGTTGACACACCAAACACAATCACATTCAAGTCCTAACTCACAAACACCTTTCATCATTCTTCTCTTTCATTCTCCTTTTCATTCCCTTGTTATTCACTCAAACATCACACACCATAGCAACCACTTCAATAATGCACTACCTAAACCAACAACACCACAGACTCCTCTGTTTCGTGTTTCACAAACCAGCAGCTGCAATTCACGGACGATGGCAACACTCTTCTCGGTCAGCTATTCAACACACACTGCTTGCCCCTTTTCCTTTGCCTCACGAATAGCAACAGGGCAACCACTAGCTCCAAGTTACACACACAAAGCATGGCCACAGTTTCAATAATGCACAATCCAACCAACAACACCACAGACTAGAGAAATCAGCCATTCCACGCACCAACTTCCCACATGGCTCCTCTGTTTCATGATTCACAAACCGGCTCATCTTCTTCATCGTGCTTCTCCTATGTTTCTTGTTTCAGGGCAGTTGCAACTACATCACGCACATACCTATCTCGCACCACTCACAGTCTCTGTCCGTCACAGCCGAACACCACAGCCCACACTGAAGGTCTTCTTCTTCTTCAATCATGATTAGTCACCCAAAATCCAGTGCACGACTCATCGAAATTCCAACACACTCACGTCGCCCCTGTTTCTATTCTTCTTTCCTACATGATTTCTTCTTCGTTCGAGCAGTAGCAGCAGATGATCTACTTCTTTTTCCTTCTGCTATTCGTTGCACCAAACAAACATCTCTGTTTGTTTCGATCTTCTTCCAATTTATTCTCTGTTTCGATCTTCTTCTTCTTCACGGTTTGCAGCGAGCATCTTCTTCTTCTTCCCTATTTCAATCCATGGCCAGCAAACACCGAGCCTCAAAACACCCATCTCAACCCAGATTTCGCTCCTCTGCTTCTTCAATTCAGTTTCCCTAGCTGCAGCTGGTTGTACTTCTTCCTCACGCCTGAATCACAGCAGCTAGAACTCTCCTTCTTCTTCACACCGAGCATGTAGCAGAGTTGCTGGTCCTCTTCTTCGCTTCATCTTCTTTGTTTCGTCCAAACCAGCAGCTATAATTTCTTTTCCTTTTTTTGCAAAGTCATCGCCCCTCTATTTCTTCTCCATTCTTCTTCTTCCTTCCGGTTTCTTCGTCTTCTTTCTATAGATATCCGCTCTCTTCTTTCTTTTTTTTTTCTAAGCATGCTAACCATTTTGATTTAATTAAAACTTTATTATAATTTCGTATTACGTTGATTTAATATTATTTGTTTAGTCCTTATTATAAGTTTATAAGTTTATATATACTCATCTCTTTAATATATATACTACTCACTTTATATATGTAAACCTTATTATAAGTTTATATGTATTTTACCATATTATTTTGTAATCTACTACTTTCATTGCCATAAAATTATATGTATTAATATTTTTTTCTAGTTAATTTAACTAATATCGATTGTCAATTTCTTATTCTATTTCATTTTATACCTACTTGCAACGTGGCATGATCATGAAGTTACGGGGTATTACAATCTACCTCCCTTAAATAAAATTTCATCCTCAAAATTTGGGTCGGGTGGACTCATATTGTTAATCAGCCTGCGTTTCTCAAAACTCATCACACTTTTGCTGCGCTACTCTGATCCTACATAGAGGATCCTTTCATGTTCTACCAGATGAAAATCCTCAGATTCATAAATATAACTAGGGTATTTATCCACCCACATCTTCAATTGTCATTAGTAATTTTTGAAATAATGTATGTCCTATTTTCATTGGAACGATGGAAATCCCTGTTTTCTTTAGAATGAGCGTTGAGAAGGACTACGGGGTCACAACTTTTGACGTGGTTTAGTACTAGACCTGTGATATTCTAACCCAGGTATCATACGTGACATCCATGACATTTCCATAAAAGAAATTGGAACTTACTAATAATCTGGTGTATGTTCTCAACTGGGATAAATTTGAGCTGTTCAGATATTTTAATTTTTCTTCATCATGTAGTCTCACAGTTTGTGTAGTGAATAACTGTAGCTTTTTAGTTAGAGTTCTAGCAGAGATAACTCAAGTAGGCACCTACATAATCATCCTATTCTATCATCTATCTTCTCATTTCAATCTCTCCCAAATAGACTGGATCACAGCTTCTGAAGTCTGGTCAACAACTCTTACTGCGCTATATCATAACTAACTAACCCAATTGTGGCACCTACTTAATCACACCTGTGGTGTCAATGTTAGCTACAGGGTTTTTACTACTTGCCCCAATTCTGAGGGTAGTCTCTAATATCACTCTCTAAGAAATCTTTGTTATCAATTATGGGGTTACTACAGTCTCTCTGGTCATTGCCACCCTCGATGAACTCTCACCACCCAGTACGGGCTCATTTCTCACCTCTTCTTTGACCATATCTTTCCTAGATCTGCTCCTTCCCCTTGGCATTAAATACAAGCCAAGAATTTAACTCAACATTCAATGATCTATTCATGTTAAGCTGAAGAGCAACATTTATTTTATATGTATGCGTATATATATGTATATATATTTTTTGTTTTATTCTGGTACCGTGACTTACCTTATTGACCAGTACTTCCTATCCACCTATACCCTTTCGCGTTTCTTGTGCTAGGGTGACTCTAGTTGCATAGTATCTAAGTTCTCGATTTGTCTCAATTGTCTAGGGGTTTATGCTTCCAAGTTGGTAGAATTTCGTTTGTTTCTGGGTACAGGAGTTTGGGTTGTACAAAAATAAAACTACATGTATAACAAACAATGACCCAACAAACAAGCAAACAATGCACGCTAGCATAATGCAATCCCAAAGCTTCCATCTGTGCTTCCAGGTCCGTGTTCCCCATCCCACACTCGCCCTTCCACACAGACTTCCACCCGGAATTACATTGTACCCAAACAATGACGCAAGTGTCTCGATATCCATGACTGCAGATGTCCTGCCATTTTTAACCGAGCTCTTAACTAAAAATAGCATGACAATGCACCCACAAATGTGCTCTAAGGCTGATGCAAGCCCTACCATACTGTACTGCCCCATCGCAGTATAATATAGTGCGTACGAGTTTAGCCAAAGAAATCGATCACTCACCAAACAAGGTCCGTTATTCTCCGAGTTCAGGATTCCTCTACACCCCCAAATCCCTATGCACCCCATCCTACATAGAGACCAGAGATACAGGCTCCTCTCAAACTCGGGTCTTGACCAAACAAGTGTGCGTTCAAACACATTATCGGTCTCTAACTTATGTCCTAAAGCTTTTAATTTATTCATGATCCACTGCACTCCTGAGACAACACTCGGTCTCTACCTAGACCTATGGTCATGGTGTTCAACTCCATTGCGTCTCTTGTGATGCCATAGTTCCCGAATCAGACTTGTTCCTGAGTAGGGATCACCCTTCAAGGACATCTCTATAGGGCCAACCCATCGGGGCACTCTTTCCAAAGAAGGCACCAACCATATTAGGACCACTACAAAGATAAACCATCAGGGGTACTTCTTTCAAGAAGGGCCATTAACCTTCAGGGGTACCCTCTTCAAGAAGAAATCAACTATCGAGAACACCCCTCAGTATTCAAGTCACACCTGTAACCACTGACTCAGATACTCTTGCATCACTTCACTCTTACCTAGACCTCTACCCCTACTACCACTTTTCAAAATCATATTTAGGAAAATTCATATTTTGGTGAAATCAAATACGATGAAATTCATTTCTAGTGAAAATCAAGTTCAGTGAAATCTACAATTCAGTAAAAATCAAATCTGGTGAACTAAAGTCTAGCCCAGTGTACCATATTACTATGCTCTGATACCATATTTGTAACACCTCAATTTTCAACCGAACCTCCTTTCACATTTTACCTCATGTGTGGATCGTCGCCCGTTGAAAATCAGAATGCTACTTAAGGTAATTTCTCAATATCTTCACCAGATTCCTCAAGATAAATCATAAACAATGCAGTGAAATAACTTTAAAAATTATTATTAAAATCAAAATTGTTAAACAAGAAAAGCCATCTAAAGATAAAATAAACAAAAATTAAAACCAACGTAAATACATTAAAACAATCCAGTAAAATACATAAAACATGACCTCCAAGTCTCCTATCCTGGACAACCTCCCAAATGAAGCATCCAATTAAACTGTGAGTTTTTTGACGTAAGTTATCATACTCTACGTCCAGATGTACCTAAAAAATAAAGTGGGAGTGAGCTCGAAAGCCCAGTGGATCGTTCCTACATATCACATGCATTATACAGACCCAATCCAAAACATTACAAACGCTTTAAAACATTAGGCGTTTCAAACATTTATTTGTTTTAGTTTTAATCTAAGATTGAAAGAGGGTTGAGATGCCTCTCGATATTCCCTGTGATCCAATCTAATCTCAAAGGGTTCCAATAACCATCTAAAATCAATCGACATTCACATCACAACCTAAGAGAGAGTACTTATCACAACTCGTACCGTATCCCAAAGACTTCAAGCTGTCACTGTCAGCTCTGGGTGGGAATACCTACGATCCGCTTTGTAGCTCGACAATCTCAAGCGGTGACAGATAGGAGATGCCACCTCAATCTCGACAATCGTACCGGTGCGTGGACTCTTAATAAACCATCATCTTATTTTAGTTTTACAAAAATCTCAAACACATCAAGCATCATACAATGCACTACGACAATAATTTAAATTATGCATGCTAGTTAACATTATAAGGTGCATGAATAAACAATAAGATCTAGATGCATATTTTCCTTATTTATTGTAACACCCCGACCCCCGCATGTTAACTTGGACTTAACCAATTGTGGACATAACCACTGTTGCATCCACTGTTATAACAACTGTCGCAATAGTGGACTTAACCATGAGCCATTTATTAAGAATATTGATGCATGTTATACATGAATTGCGCCATGAATAAATATTTAATGATTCACGTTTTGTATATGTTGCATCGATGGTTTAATCCGATATTGTGTGTTTTATCACTAAGAAAAGATTAAATAACGATTCAATCCACGTACTGGCGCGAAGATGGACTGCATAGTGTCATCATGTGTGTTTTACCCCCGATGCGACTTGCCGGTTTACCATTGATGAATTTGAACTGGGTTTCCAAGTGTGATCCCACTTCATAGATACTGGGGTTTGAGTTTCCAAGAGTGATTCTCTTTCCCAATGATGTGGAACACAGAGATTAGACTCTTTCAGTCCAAATGTCAACCGTAAAGAAGAAATTGTTTGAATCGCCTAATGTACAAAAGTTTTTGATATGCTTGGTTTGTTTGAATGAAATAATGATTTAGATGTTTAGAAAGATCCACTAGGCTATGTGTAATACTCCAGATTTTGTCAAATAATTAAATAAATTAATTTCAAAATTCTTTTGAATGCAAATTGTGGGATAACACATGAAAAATAAAATAAATTAGA
>JAJIYU010015796.1:0-12473 GCA_030144865.1 Tinospora cordifolia | reverse complement strand
TTATAATTAAAAAAAATAATACGTAAGATCGGGTTGGGTCGGTTTCGTTCGGGTTTTTAAGTATTCAACCCGCAACCCAACCCAAACCCTTCGGGTTAAGCATTTTAAAACTCAACCTAACCCAAATAACTAATGCAACCCAACCCAAACCAACCCAAAAGGTTTGGGTTGGGCGGGTTGTTCGGGTTGGTCGGGTTGATGAACACCCCTACCAATAACCATCTAAAATCAATCGATATACACATCATAGCCTAAGAGAGTGTACTTATCATGAATCGTACCGTCTCCCAAAGACTTCGAGCTGTCACAGGCAGCTCCGATCGGGAATACCTACGATCCGCCTTGTAGCTCGACGATCTCAAGTAGTAACATATAGGAGATGCTACCTCCATCCGCCTAGGGCTCGTCAATCGCACCGGTACATGGATTCTTAATAACCTATCGTCTTATTTTAGTTTTACAAGCAATTCCAATCATGCCAACCATTACACATATCATGGAAAATAGATCAAATAATGCAGGCTATTCACATGCGTAAATAATGAAATCTAAATGCATGTTTTTCTAGTAACGCATGCCATAGACAAACAAAACACAATTTAAAATAAATCATTACTCATCTTCCATGTACGTCAACAATTTCAATTAATTTCCTAACAAAATTCTAGTAATCTATATCTATTCAACCAAATGCTTTGAATTTTAAATCTATATAATACATATGAGCAAGGAAGTCACGCCTACCTGATTTTGCCAATTTTCAAGCTCCTTGCTTCCCTTCGAGATCCTCGATACGCTAAAATATATAAATCTAAAATTTAACACTTACTAGGATTACTCTTTCACTTCAAAAATTTCTAAGATAATTATGGAGTTCAAGCATTACTTCCAACTAATTTAGGGTTATTCTAAAATTCTAATTAAAATAGTTTTTGAGTCTTCTAAATTTTTTTAATTTGAAACTTTAACTTTAATAATTTACTTGCAAGCTTTTATCATATAATCAGATTTCTAATAACTTAGTCGTTTTAATTTAAATAATTTATTAACATCATAATCAATTTAATTACGAACAAAATAAGACTTCTATTTATCAAATCTTTAGTCTCGTTCGTAGTTAAGATTTCTTTCTAATCTTTTCTAGAGTTTTGCTAAGATTATTGTTATTATTGTTATTATTACTATATTAATTATTTTTTTTTCGAATATCACTTCAAATAATTATCATTCATTTAATTTCCTAATTTAAAACTTAACTACTTAAATAAGAATTTAAATTAGTGATCTTAATTTAAATACTTAAATTAAATACTTAAATGAATAGATGGAAATCCATTAGTTAATTTTTTTTTGTTCCTCAAACCTTAATACTTTGTTATGATAAGATGGTCAAGTTTATCAAAACTTTATTGTTCTAATCTATTCATATCAATTTATTTATATTATATTAGATTCTAATTCACGTTATATTGGTAAACCATATTATAATTTCATCATTAACTAAACGTACCGAAATAACTTTAATCAAAATTTTCACAACTTTCTTACCTCGCCGTTTCGTTCAACCGCGCTTTGTTCAACGGAAAGCCAGCTGCCTCAATCTTTCGGTCCTGCCATGCGTTCAGCTGAGTTCCATTTCCACTTCCATTCCCCTGTTCTTGATCGCAGCAGCCGAACCCAATTTATCTAGAACCTCCGATGCTCACGTTAAGGTACCACTTCCGATCGTGTTCTGTTTCAGTTCCAACCCAGAATTTCCGATGTAAATTCTGGTTTCCTCAATTCAATCAACACGGTCTGCACTCTATTTCAATCAGATAATGCTCCATTACAAACAGAACGGTCAACAACTCCATTTCCCTTGCTAACCGATGCACTAAGATAACTAAAACCAACTTCACAAACTCTTGTTTTTCACAACCCAAAACTCAGAGTTTAATGGACAAAGGTTGTGCTTCTTTTTCTCTGTTTTCCAACTGTCGACCGAACCGGACAGTTAGAGCAACACAACTTGTGGTGCCCCTTCCAAATTTTGTTGCCCGATCTACAACTCAACCAGCAGCAGCCGCAGCTGCATTCACCATCTACAACACCTCACGTTCCCTCGCCTCATCTTCTTCTTCTTGTTCAGCAGCACCAGCAGCAGTAAGCTGCTCTGCTTTGCCCCCGTCCCTCTGTTTCATCCCCTTTGTCTAACTGTTGCACCAAAGCGAACACCAGCAGCTCTTCTTCTCTTCTCCATCCGGCAGTAGCTGCAACGACCAGCAGAAACTTTGTTTCACGTTTCCTCTGTTTCCGTCTTCTTCTCCATTCTACAGCAGCAGCAAACCAGCAGGGCTGGTCTTTCTATTCTCCTCCTCTGTTCGTGCACCCACGCCCCACAGCAGCATGTTCTTCTTTCCTTTGTTTCACGGACCCCAACCAGTAGCAGTTGTAGTTGCAGCAGCTACAACAATAGAGTAGCGCTGCTCTGTTCTCTGTTCTTTCCTTCGGCCGAACCAGAACCAAAAAATTCTGGTTTTCTCTTCTCTACTTCGATTTCTACTAATTTCCAATTTTTTTCTAACCACTTAAGTTATTAATTCTTTATTATAAGGTTATATATGTGTGTTGTATATATATATATATACACATGTTAATATAGTAATCCCTATCATAGGTTTACAAATTTACCATTATTATTCATTTAACCTTATTATAAATTTATAAAATCACATATATTAATCTCTTTGATACATATATACTACTCACTTTATATATGAAAATTTTTATGGTAAGTTCATGCATTAATAATATTTTTTTTTTGTAATCTATTCATTTCATTGCCATAAAATTATGTGTATTAATATATTTTTTTCCAACTAATATCGGTTGTCAATCTCCTATTTTATTTCATTTTATACGTATTCACAACGTGACATGATCACAAAGTTACGGGGTGTTACAGATATATTGCATTTCATACTTATTTGAATATCATGAAATGGTTTTGATGCATGGTAGCATATCAATTATATATTTAAGTAGGTTATTGACATGACAACATTTCTATTGGTCATAGTCTCTGAGAACAAACTCATAGGATTGACCGCTGTGGTAATCTTAATTGGTGCATTTCCAGCATGAGATTAATGAGATAGAAATAGATAGATAATTGGATAACAAGAGCCTGATGCACTCCTCATTTGCACGGTGAGAAGCAAATTCGCTTTGTAATTTGAAAGGAGGGAGATGATTCATATTTTTACAAAGATTGCATATTATTGAAATTGAATACATTTTCACGCATTACAAGATGCATGTATGTTATTTTTAATTCGTCTACCAGTGAGTTGAATTTGTTTTTGCCTTGCATGTTTTATACATTTAATGGCTGTATAATGTCATAAGCTAAATTATTCACTAAGCTTGTTGGTTGCTCACTCTGCTCTTAATCATTTTCTCCAGGTTCTGACAAGAAAGGGAAAGTGAAGATGTGATATCACCATTAATTTATTTTGAAGTTAATAGTATGTTGTAATTGTGATAATTAGCCAGATATTTAGATTTGGAGATGTACATAGACGTTTATCTTCTAGATGAGATGTCAGAACAAATTATAGATTGTGTGGATGTATGGTTTATTTTATGAAGAAATATATATTTTTTATATTGATTGTGGTTATCAGGTGATTTGAATTTGTTGACATGTTATATTTTGAGAGGAGATTTTCTCAAAATTTTTCAAGAAAATTGGTAATTTGGTTGGGAAAGCTTTCTGACATGTTAGAAAATTTTGTGCCGATCGTGACGTCACTTGAAAAGGGTTCACGACAGGACAAAGGGGAAGATTTCTAGAAGCTGATGGATGAGGATGTGTCAAAGACTCATTTCGGGATAAAAAATATTATGGTAGTGAAAGACTATGTTGATGTATTTCTAGATGACCTACCGTGTCTGCCACCACGAAGGAAAGTAAAATTCAAAATTGAGGTTTACCTAGGATGGCACCAGTTGAATTGAAAGGATTAAAGACAGTTAAATGAACTTTGAGAAAAAGGGTTCATTCGATGAAGTAAATCACCTTGTGAGCTCTTATATTATTTGTGAAGAAAAAAGAGGGATTCATGAGGTTATGTGTAGACTATAAGAGACTGAACAATGCTACTATGAAGGATAATTATCCATTACCTAGAAATGATGACCTATTTGATCAATAACATGGAGCTACATATTTCTCTTGAATTGATCCAAGGTCAAGATATTGCCAGCTACGAATCCAAGAGTCGGACATCTCAAAAATAACAGTTAGAACTAGATATGGTAACTTTGAGTTTACTGTAATGCCTTTTTTGTCTGACTATTGCACCTACAACTATCATAGATTTGATGAACAATGTTTTCAGACCTTACTTGAATTAGTTCATAGTAGTTTTTGTGGATGACATCGTAATTTATTGAAAATCAGAGGAAGTGCTTGGGAGATACTTGGAAGTCGTTTTGGAGACTTTGAGAAACCATCAATTGTATGCTAAAATTAGCAAATGTGAATTCTGGATGAAGATGGTGAAATTTCTTGGCCATGTAGTTGTTGCACAACCTACAAGTGTACAGGTTCGCTTGAGTATTAACCAGTGAGACTAGATATCGTCCTCAGGGAAAAATGGTTTGATTGGTGATCTCAAATCCCAATTTACTACTGATTTGCATTTTATTAAGACTCTAATTAATGTGATTATATTAAACTCTTAACTAAAATATCTTCTAATTGAAGTAATAATTATGTTTTTAGAATTCTATGTGTAATGGGTGTCTAGGATAGTGAATGCCGCTGCATGACCTGTGATTCTTAGTTTTGGTTATGAATTGTTTACACTATGAGTTTTTGCATCTGTAATTGAAACCTTCACCCGAGGAGCTTCAATATTAACTAGATTTGTTTCATAAAGCCTTCTTCCGATGTGCTTACTCAACAACCTAAGTTGTGTATGCAAAAATCCCTGTACAACTCTTTAGATCAATTAATAACCTCCCGATCAATCAACTAATCTAGGTCCACACTGTGATAACCACACTTTATACCTCTCTCCCGAGTTAATCTAATGTACTGAGTTCATCATGTTTATGGCCAGTAAACACGAAGCATTAAGCCAGCACAATATGAAATAGTGTCTCTAATTTAATAATTGCAACTAGATATCACAAATCATGCATTGAACATCACATCCCAGACAAAGAAAAATCGATTATCATGACATGAATTTAATAGAAAACATTAAACTATAATCAAAGAAGTAAATCATACTCAAGATGTGAGAATAATCTTCAATTCCTAATTAGAATACAGGTTTTTGCTCTTCTCAGCCGTCACAAGTGATTCCTTTCCGAATTAGGTATTTTGGGTTCTAATAACCACTACTATTTATAGTCCCGCACTGAAAAAAGCCCTAAAAAATATGAAAATCCCGATAATCACTCGAGTGACCACGGTCAATGATATCCTTCAGTAAAAACTAGATACTTCTCATTCTGTCCACCGCGGTCCATCCTTTTTGTTCACAAACCATGTTCTGGTTATTGCGGTCACTGGATCACCGACCGCAGTAGCCAGTGAACTTTTTCCAAGTGGTGTCCTTGTTCAATTACCGCGATCTTCAATTATTTGACCGCAGTCTCTTGGCACTTCTTTATGGTTTCTTCTTCTTTTTGCTTTCATATGATGTATTTTTCCTTTGTGCTTCAACCTGTACCCTGCAATACACTCAATTTCCTTTCCCAGACATTATTTCCTCATAAAAGAGTTTCAAAACTTTATAAACAAAGCTTATAAAGAAATTAAACAATGCAAATCCCTAAACTATATGCTAATGCTAACAATTATGCAATTCTTCAACTAATTCTCCCTTTATTTTCTATAAAATGCAATAAATCACCTAGATTAATGTTAGTTTGCTATACAACTAACAATAGTATATGTGTTGGTAGCACTACAAGTTTACAGTGTCGCGAGTAGTAAATTGGCTATGAACTGGATATCGTTCTTAGGGAATGGATTAAATGCCACTAATCTCAAAGCCTAATCTACTATAAGTATCAATTTTGTCAAGGTTGTATATCAAATGTGAATGTTGTAAACTTAAATCAAGTTTAAATGAAAAGAATGCTAGATTTGAAAATTATTTATATTAATCAAGTTTCTAGGATAGTAAAATCTCATATAATCCCTCTTAATTCTTATTTTAACTAATTTATCTCATAATTTTGTAGGTTATAACACATGTAATTAAACCTTCCTCCTAGATTATCTTAATATCTATTAGTCAAGTTCCTAATACCCTCTGCCAAGGCATACAACAAAATAACTAATGTAGTAACATCTGTTTTCATATGCAACCTCTTATAAAATCAACAACCTATCAGTCAGTTGATCTGTCTAAGTCTATAAGTTGATGATCAAATCATCAAACCTATCTCTTGAGTTAGTTTAACAATCTAAAATCTTCTTATCTATGGCCAAGAAATAGAAAGTAGTAAGACACCAGTTGTAGAACAAAATATCAACATAGATTAATCAAAACACAGAATTAAGGGTTTTTACAATTGAAATTACATCCCAGAATTGAAGTGCTTAGCTAGACATTGTGTAAGAATATAGAACAAAGTGTTAGAAACACTAGAAATCATACTAGAGACTTGAATGCCTTTTCTCTGCTCTTTTTTTGTTCCTTGCTCAGCTCCTATGTTACTATTGTCTTAGCCTCCACAAAATATATCCCAATTGAATGTATTCCATCTCCCAAAACCCTCAAGCACTTTTCTATTTATATCTCTTGGCTCAAGACTGCTTAACACAACTATTGTTTTTTTATTTGCACTACTATAGTACTTGATCATGGTAGTCCAAGTGAAATACAAATAAAAAAATCTTGAAAATTGTCAAATTCTGCACTACCGCAGTAGGGTACCACGGTAGTCACACTGTTCAGTCAACACATCCTCTGATTACTGTAATAGTGTAGTCTACTTAGTAGAATGTGTTTTGATTACCTTGATAGCCAACGTATTCCTTCTGTATAAATTGTTCTGACTACTACGGTAGTGATTCCTACAATGTTGATCATTCTGACTATCACGGTAGGCTACCGCAGTAATGTATTTCTTTTGAGTTTCTTCTTTTAACATTATGGTTACCATGGTAGTGAGTTTCTCTATCGTGGTAATCAATGGACTCTTGCCATTTTGGGACGTTTTCCATCTTCTATGGTCTGTGTACCTATTTTCACTCATGCTAGACCTACACAAACAAGTAAGAACTTTTCTCTAGCATTAAATCACAAGTGTAAACACATAAAACCATCTTGAAACTCTCTTAACTGTGTAAATGATGTGCAAATGCTTAAATACTTATATGAAAGTAAATATGTCATATTTCCTCCTCAACCCATGCAAAGCATATGCAAAATGCCTATAATATAGTTAGTATGTCATGCAACTAACAATCTGCAGAAGGCATATTTGTTGATTCGAAGAAGGTAGAAGTTGTCATGAATTGGAAATAACATAAGATTGTTACTGAGATTCAAAGTTTCTTGGGGTTAGCTGGTGATTCGTTTAAGACTTCTCTAGGTTAATAGATCTTATGACAAAGCTAACTAGGAAGGGAGTCAAGTTTATTCGAAATGATAGATGTGAGTTAGCTCTCTAAGAGTTGAAGAAGAGGCTTACTTCAGCTCCGATACTTATTACCCCAACTCATGAGGATGGTTATACCCTCTATAATGATGCATCGAAAAGTGGTTTAGGTGTTGTACTGATGCAGGATGGTAAGGTTGTTACTTATGCTTCACGATAACTAAAGATACATAAACAAAACTATCCATCTCATGACTTGGAGCTAGTAGCAGTGGTTTTTGCCAAGAAGATTTAGGGCCACTATTTATATGGAGAGAGATTTGACTTGTACACTAAAAAATAGTTGAACCTTAGACAGAGAAGATGAATGGAAGATTATGACTTTTAGCTTCGCTATCATCCAGGAAAGGCGAATGTGGTAATAGACACCTGTAACAACCCAGGCTCACCGTGAAAATATTATCCCCACCTTAGCCACCATTGACTGGGTGCAGGGTTTTGTTCTTGGCAAGACTAGAACCTGTGTCTCCCAAAAGCAATCAACATTAGTAAAGCTCGCAATTGCTCATTTAGCCTAGGAATCCCCCTTGAGTCAGACCGATGTGGGATATTACAATCCACCCCCCTTAGAGCAGTCCTGTCCTCATGACTCACACCTCTGTCACACCTAGAGTGTCTCTGACACCATTTGTAACAACCCGGGCCCACTACGTACCAATGTTGTCCCTACTTAGCTACCATTGACTGGGTGTAGGGTTTTGTTTTGGCAAGACTCGAACCTAAGTCTCCTAAAAGCGCTCGACATAATGAAATATTCTCGAATGCACATTTAGCCCAAGAATCCCTCTAGAGTCGAATCGATGAGGGATATTATAATCCACCCCCCCTTGACAGCTATCTCGTCTTCGAGATTCACACCTTCGATACACACAGAGCAGCTCTGATACCATTTGTAACACCCTGAGCCTATCGTGACGATATTTTCCCCACCTTAGCCACCGCTGACTGGGTGCAGGGTTTTGTCCTTGGCGAAACTCGAACCTAAGCCTCTCAAAATGCATTGGCACAATGAGACACACGTGAATGCACATTTTGCCTAGGAATCCTCCTAGAATCGGACCGATGTGGGATATTACAATCCATTCCCCTTGGGAGTAATCTCGTCCTCAAGATTCACACCTTTGGTACACACAAAGCGACTCTGATACCATTTGCAACAACTTGGGCCCATCGTAACGATATTGTTCCGACTTTAGCAATCACTGACTGGATGTAGGGTTTTGTTCTTGGCAAGACTCAAGCCCGAGTCTCTGGAAAACGCTCGACACTAGTAAGGTTCACAATTGCTCATTTAGTTCAGGAATCCCCCTGGAGTTGGACCGATGTGGGATATTACAGCGCCTTAGTAGAAAATGTAGTAAAACTGAAGAAGAAAAAAGTTATATGTATCAATTGATCAAGAGTTGTACTCTAGGTGTTAGAACAAATGAGGTCCAAGCAACGTTATTCACCATGGTATGTCAGCCAGATCTACTCCAACATATCAAGGAAGAGCAGAATTAAGACAAGTGGATCTTAAATCTTAATGAAGGTATTAAACAAGGTAGACATACTGGTTTTAAAATTGGCATAGATGGTATGTTGAGATTGGGTAACGTAGTTTATGTGCCTAAGAGTGGGCAGAGTAGACAAATGATATTAGATAAAACACACCATATGAGATATATTATGCGTCCAAGAGGTGACAAAATGTATCAGAATCTTCGTAAAATGTATTGGTGAAAAGAGATGAGGAAAGACATAACAATATATGCTTCTAAATGTTTAACTTGTTAGCAAGTGAAAGCTGAACATAAGAAACCCATAGGTTTGCTGCAACATCTTTCTATACTAGAGTGGAAATGGGACATCATAATGGATTTTGTAAGTAGGTTGCCTAAAAATCGGAAAGGGGAAGATACTATGTGTGTTATAGCTGATCGTTTCACAAAGGTAGCTCACTTCCTACTAATCAGATTCATAGATTTTGTTCGTATAAACAGGAAGAACTTTATGTTAAGGAGATTGTGAGACTACACGGACTACCCAAGACTACAATGTCAGACCAAAATGCGAGGTTCGCATCTCAATTCTAACAGATTCTACAAAAATAGTTTGGTACAAGACTGACGATATTCACCCACAGATAGCTGGATTGTTAGAGAGGGCAATACAGATCTTGGAGGATATGTTGGGAGCATGTGTTCTTGATTTCAAGGACAACTGGAATAAGAACTTGCATTTAGCCAAATTTGCTTACAACAATAACTACTAAGCAATTATCCAATTGACACCCTACAAAGCTTTGTATGGCAGACCTTATAGATCACCTTCATGCTAGCCAGATTTGTAAGATCTGGTTGGTAGAGGAGATGAATGAACAAGTCAAATTGATTCATAGGAGATTAACGATGCCTCAAAGGAGACAAAAGAGCTATGTTGATAAAGGGAAGAGACCCCTAGAGTTCTAAGAAGGTGATAGAGTATTCTTGAGGGTTAGTCCTCAGAGGGGTATTAGAAGATTTGGATACAAGGGAATATTATCACTAAGATTTATTAGGTTCTTTGAGATCACAAGGTGGGTTGGACACTGTGCATATGAGCTCGATCTACCTAACTAGCTGTCATCGGTTCATAATGTCTTCTACATATCGATGTTGTGGAAGTACAAGCTTGATCACTCTCATATCATTCATTGGGAAGGGATATGAGGATAAGATGACGCCATATACAAGGAGTCCATAGTCAGTATAATGCATCACAAAGTACAAAGCTTAAGGACAAAAGACATTTCATTACTCAAAGTTCTTTAGAGGTATCACAGGTCAAAGAAGCAACCTAGGGGGTAGATTGTAATAGTTTAAAAATAAATAAATAAATAAATTGAATTTAGTGGTATGAAGAATCACTAGAAAAAAAGGATAGACATATATATATATATGAAAATAATGTCTATACACATATATATGTTATATATACATGTGTATATTTGTTAAAAATAAATAACTAGATAATAATATTATTTAATTTCTATTAATCAATGAAATATTTAATAAATTTATCTTTGTACACAAGATATAAAGCAAACATAAGAAATTATATAGGTAAGAGTATAAAATAGTGGCATTTAGATGTATAAAAGTTATAGTATAGAATAAGTCGCAATTGTATACAAAAAGGGATACTCAAATATACAAAAACAAAATCATGCAAATCATTTTCCTATCCATATGCCACGCTCAAGAATTAAAGAATAGAGATTGGGTTGGACCAACACCTAAAACATAACAACAAGAAATCCTAAGTATACTCAAATATATACCTATTCCTATCTTTATGCAAACAAATCTCCGCTTATCTCAATGTGATGCCTCCCTTTCTCATTCACTCTAGGAATTGAATTCTCTCTTTCTCCTCCCTTCTCTAGTTGAATCCCACGTGAAGGTATAGAAAACGCCACCCAAGGATGAAGGAAATACATTGGAACACCATAAATTCATCCCATAAGGTAAGATGCTACACCATGTCTTCTCATCTTTCTTTTCTCCATTCTTTTTCACTCCTTAGATGTTGATTTCTTTCTCCATCTTTTTGTTCTAAACGTCCTCTAGCTCCAGCCATAAAAGAACATCAAAAAAGCTTGAAATTACAGACATTGAATCATCAACAATCCATTCTATAAGGTATCAATCTACATCATGTTCATTACTTTTTCTCCTCTTTTGTTTACTTTTTCTATTCACCCTCTTAATTTGGTCATTTTTCCCATAAAAAAATCTATGAGATGTTTTCCTCTTTCCATCATTAAAATGGAAATGAAAATCAATACGAAGAGGAGTCAAGAACTCTCTTTTGGGTCACACATCATCAACTCAGTGATTCTAGCAAAGGTTGTAAGGTATAATAGTTCTATTCTTTTCTATTGGCCACTTTTCAATTTTCAACAATTAAATTAATGTATTAGGAGGTTAAAAAGTCTATGAAAATGTGAAAAAGTTAAAGGAAATCATATCTACATGGGGAAAGGGATCAAATCGGTATGTATGTTCATGAAATGATTGACTATGCACGATGCATGGAGGGATTAGTAATCTATATGGTAAAGTAATGTGAATAATATATTTTTTGATAAAAACCAATAAGCTAGGTTGCCGAAAAATCATGAATGTAGATGTACAAATACTGATTTTAGGACATGATGATAAAGCATAAAAACATGGTATGTATGCATGATATGACTAGGTTATATGCATACTTAAGACATAGTTGAGCGTAATTGCATGTGGGGTGATGTTTTCATACATTTAGATGTCAAAAATCATCAAGTTAGGTTGCTAGAAAATAATGACCTAAGTTGCTTATGATTTTCATAGTAGGGTGTTATGAAGGGGCACATAAACAAGCTATGTATGCATGAAGGGGCACATAAACAAGCTATGTAGCATAACCCCTTCCTCCTGGCCTCCTCTCTACGTGCATCAGCAGGCTGGTCAGGACGAGATAGCTGTCTCTGTCGCCGATCTCGAGTCTGTGTCGATCGCTGTGCCTGGGATGCTCTCTGTGTCCCCTGACCACTCGGTCTCACCTGAGAAGATCCTGCAGACTGGTCTGGCCGGGTTCTCTTCTTACTCTTCAGTGTCTGCTCCAAGTCTAGCTCCTTCTCAACCATCTGAGCTCTCTCCACTGCATCTAGTAAAGTCGTCAGCTTAAGTGGTGCCACAATCTTCCGAATCTCAATCCTCAAACCCTCAACAAAGCGGTCCACCCTAGACTGCTCATCGGTGAACAAAGTAGGAGCAAATCTGCATAGCTCAGTGAATCTC
>JAJIYU010015795.1:0-12474 GCA_030144865.1 Tinospora cordifolia | reverse complement strand
TTTTTTTTTTTTTGTTTTGTTTTTTTTTTTTTTTTTTGTTTTTTTGTGGTGGGGGGGGGGGGGGGGGGGGGGGGGGGGGGGGGGGGGGGGGGGGGGGGCGCTTAGAGATTGTCTAATTAAGTGGATAAGTTCTAAGAAAACATAAGAAGAGCTGTTGGTGTTTAAATACCTAAAACCCGGCCAAAAGACGTCATGCTATAGATTTTCCAAAATAAATAAAATATATTTACCATTTTAGTCCTCTAGTTCTCTTTGTGGTGACTGTTTTCTACTTGAACGCAATTTATTTGATCTGATCAGAGAAGTCTTCAATCCATAAAAAATTTCCCTCAGTTATTAATTTTGTTTGTTTTGTATTTGAAATGCTCTTTTGCATGGAAGCTCTAATATCATCTTCTTATTTAGTGTGGTAGGGGAAAGCATTTCCATGAAATATATTTATTTATTTAGTGTGCTAGGGGGAAGTCTCTTACATCTTTATCTAGTATTCATTAGGGCATCCGTGTAAGTTGCGAGAACCTGAATCAGTCTTCAAGGAAAAACAAAAAAAGAGAGAGAGAGAGAGAAGAGAAAGAAAACGAAAAAGAAACAGTAAAGTATTTAAGGGAAAGGTAAGCACATTCACTTTTGTATTTGGATGGTAAACCTTGAAATTCAAGGTCAATGTGGAAAAACTTTGGTATGAATTTTTTGTGCTTTAATAAATTAATTTCAATAGTTTTGATTTAGCGGTGACAAGTTTATTTTCTAACCTACAGAATTAATTGACAAATTAACAAAAAATAGGGATTACTCCTTTTTCCGAGAGGCATGTGAACAATTCGCGAGAGACCAACATAAAGTAAAAACACAATAAAATTAGAGAGAGTTAGTGATGAAAGTTAGATTTCGAGTCAATAAATGAAACAACTTTCTTAAATCAACCTGTCAGTGTGCTATATCTAGTTTGTAGTGTTGCTAGTGCTAAAAAAATTTACGACAAATGAATTATGAGGTATTTGTGTAGCCATCTTCCTTGGCAACCCTTTATGCATTCAAGCAAAATGCTGGCACTATCGCCTTCAAAAGGGAAAAAAGTGAAGTAAAAAATGAATCTTGATGTAAAATAATTTGTATCTAAAACAGGATAGGTTTTTTTTAGTAATTATTCCATGATAAGCAAGAAAAGATATTAAAATAATTGACGCTCTGGTTCATATTTCATTACTTAGTATGTGCTCCATTAAATGACTGTGAAACTGTGGTTTCATTGCGTTGGTTTTTCCAGTAATTTTTTCCATTTTTTGCTTAAGATTTGGAGAAACTATCCTTTATTAATGCACAAGGAATTGCAATTTGAATCCAGTGTAAAACTTTGGTAATTAAATTACTGAATGTCCTCATCGTTGATTTAGAAGACACTGTGGCCGATCCTCCACATGTTATTCTTGTATGTTGAAAGTGGGTTAGTTTTGTGATGGGTATCCTTAAAGTTCTCGTCCATGTAATTCATGATCATCTTCCATTAATGGGCACTTCTTGTATGTTTTATGCTTAAACGGTATACTTGGTGCCATATGCTAGTCTTGCAACTGTGCTCGGCACTCTAGCGCATGGTAAAATTTTGTGATTTTCTCATAAATTTGTAAACTGCTATGCTAAAACCAGTTGGAATTGGCTTTTTCTCTTTCCTTCCAATTTATATAGGAATTGGTTTGTATCCTTATTGGCTTTTCATTATTATAGACTAAAATTAACTTTGATTTTTGCTTTGTAGGATGAGTAGTTTGGTGGAGAGACTTCGCATTAGATCAGAACGAAGACCATTGTATAACATAGATGAATCAGATGATGAGGCTGATCTTCTGCCATTGTCTGGGCTTACTCCTCAGTTTAAGCCCGAAAAGATTGTGAGAACCGATGCGGTATGCAATCAATCTTTACAGATTTAGTAATTTTCTATCATTAAATTTATAGTGTTTGTCATTCTCAATTTGGATGACAAGTTCTGCAGGTCACTTAAAGTTTGTGAGTGGCAATAGCTTAGAATTAACTCTTGCGTTGCTGTTTTCCTAATTTTTAAAAAAATTTTTTTTTCTTTGTTTTTTGGATTTCTGTCTTCTGACATTTAGTTACTTTAACTGTTTGTTTCCAGAATTCTTTTCTTCCTTGCCTTTTCTTAATGATTATGGCATGTTGAATTTTATGTAATTTTATATGAAAGAGGGTGAGACCACAGTATTCCCTCTTCATTTTTGCTTAGGGTTTTGAACAAGGAATGTTAATTCTACCTTGATATGTGTGGCATAAGCATGATGAATAGTTGAATATACAATTTAAAGTTCATGCTATTTAGCAGCACTCAAGCACTGCTCCTTTTTGGTTATTGGACTCCAAAGCACATGATGTTGTTCCTTTTGTTATTACACATACAAACAGACATATACAGATGCATATGCATACATATATATACATGTATATATGCATCTGCAGAAAAGGGAATAGTTTCTTTCCCATTTGTAGATTTGACTTTCTTTGCATTTTGGTTTTAAACTAGTCAATAGCTTAACAAACTTCATCTTCAATAGTAAGTCTGATGGAATTCTTTCTGGCTGTAACCCAATTTAAATGCACCCTACAATAGATCATATGCATGAGATGTATTTCCCACATTGGATTAATTTATATACATGAAATCTAAATTTTTGTAGACCCATTTTCTCAGTTGCTCTTGTTTTTTATACATACATACATATATATAATTTTTAGAGAGAGAGGTAAAACTAATGTTGGAATCAATTAAAATGAAATAAATTGATTGGTGTCAAGAGGACTATGAAGCTGTAATCTTAGGCATCTCTTGTTTGCCTCTTTTTCATGTAAAATGGCATTGGCAGTTTGGCATTTATTTTGATATTCAGCCAGTTATAGGCTGTCTGAGACAGTGGCTTTGGGAAGCTTGAAACATTATTCTCACTCTCAGTGACATAAAGTGGAAGATTGTTTGTTTGTTTGTTTGTCTTTTTTGTTATTGTTGTTAAATTTTATTTTTACTTTTATTTTTACTGTAGTCTGTATTTCATCATATTTAAATTAAGCAATTTGTAACTATATGCGCAATACCATATAAATGTAAATCATTATAGTAATGACTGACAATTTAATGAATTGATAAATTTTACATGGAAATGCCAAACATGTCCTTATTCTCTAGTGTGTGCATGGTAGGGGTCTGCATGGGTATGTAACTCCTCAGTTTTGTATCTGATACTGTTTATGCTGCAAAGTAGATGCCCTTGTTTGACAATTGCTGTTACATGGAGTTTTTCTATTTCCATGTTATGTTTGATTATATCCTCTCAATCTGCTTTCCCCCCCTTTTTTTTTCTTTTTCTGATGAGGTCAAGCATATATTGAAGAAATGTAAGACTATGCTGCTTATTAATTTGCTACTATTCTTGTTTCAATTTGGTAGAAAGATGACTCATGCAGAAGCTGTGGAGAAAGTGACAACCTTCTTAGTTGTGAGACATGCACTTATGCTTACCATTCCAAGTGTTTACTTCCTCCGCTGAAAGGTCCTCCCCCTGATAATTGGAGGTGTCCAGAATGTGTATGAATGCTAGAAAAACAACTTATCCCTTTAAAGTTCTATGATCTTGGTTTTGGTTCTTTTTTCTTCATTGTTCCTGTCTTTGCTGGCATTTCAGGTGAGTCCGCTAAATGATATCGACAAGATACTGGACTGTGAAATGCGACCTACTGTAGCTGACGATACTGATGCCTCCAAACTGGGTTCAAAGCAAATATTTGTCAAACAGTATCTTGTGAAGTGGAAGGGGTTATCTTATCTACACTGTACATGGTTGGTTCCTGGTGTAGGACTTGTCGATACAATTTATTATTTGGTTAGATGCCAAATGTTAAGATGTCATGTTCAATTTTTCTCTTGAATGATCTGTTTTTGTTCCTCTATCTTATGTTTTTATTTTTTATTTTTTTACGTGTTTGTGTGAGGGGAAATACATAATAATTTGTGAATGATGTTTCTATGTACCAAGGTTCATTCATCTTGTGAAGTTTCTAATACTCTCTACTAGTTCATATGTTGCTAGGCATTGTTTTGACCCAATTCTGCAATCAAGAAGCTACCTTATTTTCAGAAAGGATTCAATGATTTTAATTATTGTTGTTAAGTCAGCTACTTTTGGTACAGGGTGCCAGAAAAGGAGTTCTTGAAAGCTTACAAAGCACATCCTCGTTTGAGGACTAAAATAAATAACTTTCATCGTCAAATGGAATCATTGAATAACTGTGAAGATGAATATGTTGCAATTCGACCTGAATGGACCACTGTTGACAGGATTCTTGCTCGCAGGTTTGGCCACCTTTTTCATCATCTGTTTTCATTTTTAGTCTTTCCTTCTTTGTAAGCATGGGACCTGGTGGCGTCTTGTGAGACACAATATCTTTGTTATTATGACCTACACAGCAGACATTGTTGATACTAAATGTTGAAGTACGCAGCATTGGTTGCTGGAGCTTGTATAAAAATCAACTGTTGTCCTTGCATAATTTTCATTTAACTGTGTGAATTGGAATTTAACACGTTCAGGAGAGGTATGCAATGCTTGAATACTTCTTGCTTTGTTGTTGGTCATATGTATTTTATTGTTTATCTGGTGTTCTTGTGATATCTGAGAATAGAATATCTTAAAGCTAGAGTTAGCATTAGTTTTATGTAGAAGTGATGGAAAACTTCTTTGGGAATTTAGAGAACTTCCACAAGTGCCACATTTGATTACCAGCCACTGCACTTGCACTGTCAGATTTCGTAATTCTGTTGCTTGATCAGGTGGTGTTATGATTTCTATGCACACTATTGGCTCTAGGAGTGTATAATATTATGATTTTTTTTTTAATTTTTCCCTGTGTAATTGGCAAAGATAGAACAAAGCGGAGGAAGCAAATTCTTGTAGTTGACCCCATTTAATTGGAAAGAAATAACTAGTGATATGAATATCAGCTTCGTCCTTGATGGGACTGGAGGATGCAGATACATGTAACTGACCCTATGTAATTGGGAAAAGGTTATATCAAGTTTAGTACAGTTAACTTGATGGGACTATCTTAACTGCATTGTATAGCTCTTAGCTGCAGGTTGTGAAGATTATATATTTTGACTTTTAAGTTGTTAGATGTAGTTCTCCTTCGTCTTGTGTAGTCAATGAATGTGGAACATTGTGCTATCAACATTTGTTTAAGTTAGTCTCTTGTCTATGTGTCATTTTAGTTGTGTAAGTTATTTGATCTTTTTTGAAAGGTTGCAACAATTGATCCAAAAGTGCCCTTGCTCTTTCTCAAGGCCCTTGGCACTGGGAGGAGCTTTGTGAACTAGGCTGTTCTATTTTTTTTATTATTATTTTAATTCTCTGCCATACTTATCATTGATGCTCATGATGTGCTTCGTAACAGACATTGTTTAATTACTCTCCCTATCTAACCAGCCATTACATTGCCTCTTTTCTTAGATATGTCATTTATTTGGTCTGTTGGTTAAAACTTTTACAGGGGCACTGGTGCTGAGAAGGAGTACCTTGTTAAATGGAAGGAACTTGGATATGATGAATGCTATTGGGAACTAGAATCGGATATTTCTGCATTCCAGTCTGAAATTGAAAGATTTAATAAAATTCAATCCAGGCATTGGAGGTCATCTTCGAGTAAGCATAAAAATTCATCTCGGGATGCAAAAGAATCCAAAAGGAAGTACAACGAATTTCAACATTATGAACATAGTCCTGATTTTCTCTGTGGAGGTATGTGTTCTAATGGAGTCTGCCAATCTATTCATACCTATACATCTGCATTACATTGGAAATAGCTACAATCCCATTTTCTTGCGTCTGAACTCTGAAAGTGGTTTCGTTTGGTTTCATATTTGTTTTGGTTCTCATTAATATCTCGGACTTGGGTAATGTTGAAGGTTCACTACATCCATACCAGCTTGAAGGGCTAAATTTCTTACGTTTTTCTTGGTCCAAACAGACTCATGTCATCCTTGCAGATGAAATGGGGCTTGGTGAGTTCATCCATTTGCAATTACAATATTAATTCCAGTGTTATTATTATTATTTTTTGGGCTAAAACTTTGATGGTCAATTTATAGCAGTGCTGAGATTTGTGATTGAACACAGGAAAAACTATTCAGAGTATTGCTTTTCTAGCATCTTTATTTGAAGAGAATCTTTCTCCTTTTTTAGTAGTTGCCCCACTTTCAACTTTGCGCAACTGGGAACGTGAATTTGCAACCTGGGCTCCCCAGATGAATGCCGTATGTCAAAGAATTTTCCAAAACTTAACCTTTCAACGTAATTTTGTAAATATATGCTTTCTTCACCATCTATCTTTGGGTGAAATCTTACTGCAGGTAATGTATGTCGGATCTTCTCAAGCTCGTTCTGTTATTAGAGAGTATGAGTTTTACTTCCCAAAAGGTGAATCAAAGAAGCCCAAGAAAAAGAAGGCTGGGCCAGTTGTTGGTGAAAGCAAGCAAGATAGGATAAAATTTGATGTGCTATTGACATCATATGAAATGATCAACTCTGATACAGCATCTTTGAAATCTATAAAGTGGCAATGCATGGTAATACTCATTAGCTAATTGAATTTGTTAGGTTCCAAATAGTTTAGTGCCCCTTTGGTGCTGACAGGTCTTTATATAGATTGTTGATGAAGGTCATCGACTCAAGAATAAGGATTCAAAATTATTTCTTTCATTGAAGCAATATTCAAGTTATCATCGGGTGCTTTTAACTGGGACTCCTCTTCAGGTTGGCCACATTTTAAACTTGAATTTTCTTGTGCTGTGGGATAATTGTTTGATTATTGTTCTTGTTTCCTTTGAGAAAGATGCTAAGTTTTATTGTTTTAGAAATATGTTATTTAAAACAAAATCTTTTCTGATGAATTGATAGCATGATACTATTGGATGATTTCTAACATCTTGATGATTTTTGACATCTGATGAAGTAATGGCGTAGCTATTTTCAGAAGTCTTAATAATTTTATTTTGCGTATCATTTCTATTTTGTTCTCTTTATTATTGTAAATGAAAGCCTCAAAATCTTATTAAAAATAATGTTAATATCCTGCAGTTATTAAGTATTTAAATTTAGTTCAAGTCCAGTGCTCTTAAATGCATACGGTGTGCATTAGGCAATATGATCTATTTCATGATTTTTTGGATATTTTTCAGAACAATCTCGATGAGCTATTCATGCTCATGCACTTCCTTGATGCTGGAAAGGTCAGTAGCATTTTTTATTATGCACCTATCTCTTAATAGAGCAGGATGTTCTTTAGTGAGGGCTCATCTGTTTTTATCTTCTTGATGTCCTTGTGTCTTGTCACTTGTAGTTTGGAAGTTTGGAGGAGTTCCAGGAAGAGTTCAAGGATATTAATCAAGAGGAGCAGATAGCAAGGCTTCACAAAATGCTTGCTCCTCATCTTCTAAGAAGTATAGTTCTTGATCCATCTTGACCAAGCCTATTTGCAAATTTCATTTTTTTTTTCTTTTAGATTTCCCATCTTACTTAACCTTGCTGGGATATAATACAATTTTGAGGATATCTCTCTGAAATTTCAGGTGTTAGAGCACCAAAAAAGTCATGCAATCACTAAATCTTTATTGCATGAATAGTCCACAAGCCTGCTAGAGTAATATTTTTTAAAATGAGTTGTTCCTTTTGTATCTTTGACATAAGTTGAAATTACAATTTTTAGGAGGTTTTTGAACTTCTCTATCTTTTACACAGAATCACATAAATTATACTGTAATCGCTTCCTTTTAGTAAGACAAATTGTTGTAATGGAATATGCTTCTTGGCTGCCCCCACTACCGATAGTTGAAAAAAAAAAAAGAATATAGAGATCTGATGTGTACAACAGTTCCCCTATTGTTTGATGGTTCAGTATATTAATTAATACATGAAATGCCAAGGACTTGGCTATATTGTAAAGAGTTATTTTAGGTTTATGTTATCAGTTTCAATAAACATATTGTAGGAGATAGATTCTTTGATTAAATGGGTATTTCATATTTGAACTCAACACTCTTTCTTATTCTAGTTTTAAGTATGAAAGTCCTCGCAATGTTTGGTGTTCATTTAGGGGTCAAGAAGGATGTCATGAAGGATCTGCCACCCAAAAAGGAACTCATCTTACGTGTTGAACTAAGCAGCAAGCAGAAAGAATACTATAAAGCCATTCTGACCCGCAACTATGAGATACTAACTCGGCGTAGTGGTGCACAGGTAGGATGCCATGATGAAAAAATGGTCAACTTCTTCATGCTTCTCCAATGGTGTTTACTGCTGATTATTTTGGTGCTTTCAGATTTCTCTTATAAATGTTGTTATGGAACTGCGCAAGCTCTGTTGCCATGCATATATGTTAGAAGGAGTTGAGCCAGAAATTGAAGATACCAATGAGGCTTACAGGTTGACTCATTATTTGATTTATAATGAATCTACAGACTTGAGTTGGCTTTTACATGAGGAATGCCCATGCATTTATTCTCTCTCTCTCTCTCTCTCTCTCTCTCTCTCTATATATATATATATATATATATATATATTTTCTTTTTTCTCACTATAAATCTTCATTTTGTATCATTGATCTGATCTTATTAGAGCAGTAAACTGGTAATTGTGTTAAAGGTGCTGCTCTTTTTTCTTTTAAATTGTCTGACATCAGTGCCAGTGTTTTCTGCTATTGATATATTTGCTTTTATTCTATTTGTTATTGGCAGACAGCTGCTGGATTCTTCTGGGAAATTGCAGTTGTTGGATAAGATGCTTGTTAAGCTTAAAGAGCAAGGACATAGGGTTCTAATATATACACAGTTTCAACACATGCTGGACTTACTTGAAGATTACTGTACTTATAAGGTATGTACTTAAATAAAATATTATTGGCTTAGCTTTTTTTTTTTTTTTTTCTTTTCATTGATGGAGTTGCTTGTCTGAAAAGTTGGGACTCAAAAATGCTTGGCTCTCACAAGTATCTTGTTTTTATGGTGAACTTCTCTAAGAAATGGCTTTATGAAAGGATCGATGGAAGAGTTGCTGGTGCAGAAAGACAAATCCGCATAGATCGGTTTAATGCAAAAAACTCTTCTAGATTTTGCTTTTTACTCTCTACTAGAGCTGGAGGATTGGGAATAAATCTTGCAACAGCCGATACAGTTATTATCTATGACAGGTAATGATTTTGTTGTGTTAGACTCACATTATGGATGTCATCTCATCTAAATTAGTTGTTAATATTTAACTCATGAATTCTGTTACTTCACACTGCTTTATGGAGAGCTCAGTTGGGATTCAAATTACGAGAAGTTATATCTTTTTTAGTTATCTCTATCTATGTTATTTAGGTCTACTCTACCTTAATTGTTACCATCTAGTACTAATAAGTCACTCTTCCAAATTGGTGCATTTAGAGGCCTACATTGTATGTATCCAAATCATTAGTTGGTCTCCTCTCATTTTATCTTAAGTCACTCTTCCAAATTGGTGCATTTAAAGGTCTACATTGTATGTGTCCAAACCATTGGTTGGTCTCCTCTCATTTTATCTTCAATTGGTGCTATTCCTACCATTACCACAGTATACTCATTTTTAGTCTTATCTTTTAGGGTTATACCACAAATATATCTTAGCATTCATGTTTCTGTTACATATAATTTGTAAACATTTTCTTAATTGCCCAACATTTTTTGGACCATATGACATAGTTGGCTTAACTTAAATGGGATATAATTGAGATTTGTCCTGATTTTGTTTTTTCCCTGTCAATTGACAAGGCGGAAGCTATTCTGTTTAATTACTTTTGTAGATTGTTTTTATCAATGAGACAAAAGATTTCTAAATTTATGATTTAAGGATTTCAAAAATCTTTTGTTGGACAATGAACAAAAATTTGACAACTAGAAACTAATAAGACTTTTTTTTTTAATCCTTCCTTAAGGAAACCAAAAAAAAAGAAAGAAAAAAAGAAAAAGAATTGTCAAATTTGAATCATGTTTGGCATTTTTGAGAACTATTTGAATCACTATTTTGACTTAAACACCTTTCAATATAATACTTTAGAAGCACTATTCCT
The DNA here is from genome assembly GCA_030144865.1 of Tinospora cordifolia. Classification (NCBI taxonomy): domain Eukaryota; kingdom Viridiplantae; phylum Streptophyta; class Magnoliopsida; order Ranunculales; family Menispermaceae; genus Tinospora; species Tinospora cordifolia. The sequence goes on along the minus strand of JAJIYU010015795.1, from coordinate 2,331 downwards.
CTTGACCCAGCTTTAACTCTATGTTTCACATTCTTACTTATTTCACCTTCTACATGTATTATGAATACCAAACATCTAAAATTTTTACTCCTCAATTTCTCTTGACTTCTAATCTTCACCATTTTTGTGTTTGTATTTTTACATCTGCTAAAATCATATTTAACACATTCAATTCTCATCCTACTAATCTTGAACCCTTTAGATTCTAAGATCTCTATCAAACCTTTAGCTTAGCATTCACTCACCATGCTGTTTCATCAGGCAAGACTATGTCGTTGGCAAATAATATAAAACATGAAGTATCTTCTTGAATATTTTTAGACAATTCATTGATAACTAGTACAAAAGATATGGGATTTAGGCATATTCTTGATGGAACTTATTGTAGTTGGAAATTCATCAATTCCTTGCTAATAATTCATATCTGCACTAAATAAATATTGTGTTTGTGCAGTGATTGGAACCCTCATGCTGATTTACAGGCAATGGCTAGGGCTCATCGATTGGGCCAAACTAACAAGGTTGGATTTTGCTTGTTACTTGGTTTCAAGGGGACAAGTAGACTTTGGTTGTTGCCAGTTAGCTGATCATTGTCAATATGCTATAGGTAATGATATACCGACTCATAACACGAGGAACCATTGAAGAAAGGATGATGCAAATGACCAAGAAGAAAATGGTTTTAGAACATTTGGTTGTTGGACGACTTAAAGCACAAAATATTAACCAGGTAAGTTTTCTTGGTTGTACTAAATCACTTGCATGGCTTTGCTTGGTGAGGAAAATGATGCTGTGTATGTCCTTGATTCTGTTTCATCATAGTTTGAGTTGGTTTATCCTTTGAGGATTGGGTGGGGCGATTGGAACAAAAAACTATATATTTGTGTTCACAGGAGAAAGAAACTGAAATGGATAGAGTCACTTTCCTTTTTTGGGTGGATTGAGCGGTCGCCCAGCAGGGAGGAGGGGTGGGGGGTGTTAAGGTTGTTGGTGTTGGTGTACCTTAGAGTCAACTGGTTTTGATGATATAGATGATGACGATTTTGATATGAGCTGCTAACCATGAAGCATGTGATAGTCATCTTTATACCATAAATAGACTAGTTATGGACTATCTGAACGATTGTAGCATAGGAATTGTAGTTAGAGAAGAATCTTGTGACACCTAATGACTTGGACAAAAAATCTGTGAAGATCGCTGTCACCATAGACTATAATGGCAATAGCAAATATAGATGATGACGATGAAATGGTTGAAGGAGAAATGCATTATGCATAATATGACGCCAAAAGTAGATGGATTGGACATCACGCTTTCAATTGAGATTAGCAAAACTAGCAAAAGTAGTCTCTCCTTGTGTAATATCAATTCAAGATTTATTATCCATTCTTAATTAGAATCGTGTTTAAACGAGCCTATTTATTTTGTGAATGTTGGATATACATTGTATGTGAAGTGAAGGGGTTTCCAACTTTATGTAAAGTAATGGTATACTGGTTTTTTTTATTTTTTTTATTTTTTATTGTTATTATTAGAGAAGAGGAAAACAGTTTTTGGCAGGTTGAGTCTTAGAGGCATCATTTGTAGATTCAAGTACACATTCTGTCTGTTTTGGGGTTACTCAAAGGTTTTGTGACCACCATAGGAAGTCTAATGTACAGGTACCCAGTTTAAAGGGATGTGGGGCAACATGCCAAAGTTTAGGTCTCCAAAAGCATAGAAGAAAAAAACTAATTTATGGACCCTTGCACAAATTTCTTGCTATAGGCCATATGTAGCTTTGTTGGGACGCTCGACATGATTTGGTATGAAACAAATGAATGAAACACAATGTTTGAACCATGTGACCTCTAATTGATATAAGTATATAGAACTTGTTTCATGTCAAAGAAAGTGATCTCATTATTATTTATTCAAAATCTATTTGTAGATGGGATGCAACTTTTGACCTTCTAAAAGTTGGTACATATTATGTGAAGCATAAGCACACCCCTTACAATCTTTAAAATAGTCTTCATATTCATATGGGCGCAGATCTTTTGGGACTTCTTATCACCTCCTATTGATAGACCATTATTTTTACTTCGTTTTATTCATTTTTCTTTTCTTTTTGTTTGGTTATATATGTACATTCACAGTGGCACTTAGCTTCATAGAGCGCTGACTAGTCTGTTGAGGTTTGTAGACAAATACCAATATTAAGTTAATAATGTGTTATGAGGTTCCCAAAGCTAGGAGAAAGAATGTTTTATTTGTGTTGGTCAGTGATAATAGGTTCCTTTGAGCTTTAAGTAGTTTAAATCCAAGATTGGTGCCCTTTCTTTTCTTTT
>JAJIYU010015794.1:0-12490 GCA_030144865.1 Tinospora cordifolia | reverse complement strand
TTATATTAATATCATACTAAAAATATTATTTTCTTGTTCAAATAGAGAAGCTTATATTTACCCAACAATTCTATATGTCTAATATTAATCAATGTATATTCCTTTATACTTCTATACTAACTAATTAATTGCATACCAATGACAAATATATATGTGTTTATATTTAAATATATACGTATATGTATTTTAAACTCAAATTTTAATTATTACGTCACTAAAATTTCAGGTATTACAATTTGGTGCGCTCCTGCGTTGGTGCGGACCATCCTGCGACCGTCAGATCATGAAATCAGATTTAAATCTATGGTTTGCAGCCGTTGGATGTATTTTAAGTTTATTTTTTTGATTTTTCAGTCGAATTTCTTGTTTTATTTTCGTATTTTTGCCAAATCTTGATCACAATGGACTTTCTAATCCTGTTTTAATAAAAAAATTGCACGTATCCTTGTATTTTTTGCCATGATATCCTATGTTATACATTATATTCATATATTTTCTCCTAAAAATCTATTAAATTGATTTTTATTCCTCATTTGGGTAAACTAGGACTTACCAAAGTTTTCAATCGTCAATTCCGTATAATTTTCTAAATAAAAAATTCAAATTTCATATGAATTTTTTTGAGATGTTACAACCTACCTTCCTTAGAAAAATTGTGTCCTCGAAATTTGTACATATTTAGATATTCCTTGTGAACAGATGCGGGTACTTGGTCTTCATTTCGCTTTTGAGTTCCCACGTGGCTTCTTCTACCCCGTGATGTTTCCACAACACCTTTACTAATGGGATATCCTTTGTTCTTCGATTCTGTACCTTATGGTCAAGGGTTCTAACCGCTGTTTCTTCGTAGGTAGCATCATCTTGAATATTCACTTCCTCCCAGTGAATGATGTGAGAGGGGTCAGGTTCGTATTTCCTCAACATGGGTACATGGAAAACGTTATGTGTTGAAGTCATCCGGTTTGGTAGGTCCAACTCATAAGCACATTCTCCGATTCTTCTAAGTATTTCAAAGGGTTTGACAAACCTTGGAGATAACTTCTCTTTGAATCCAAACCTTTTGATACCCTTCTGAGGACCGATCCTCAAAAATACTTTGTCCCCAACTTGAAACTCTAATGGTCTTCTCTTTTTGTCAGCATAACTCTTTTGATGACTCTGTGCAGTAGTCAGTCTCCTTTGTATTAACTTGACTAGTTGCTCGTTTCTTCCACCATGTCTGGCCCAGTTAATACTTGATCTTCAAGTTCAGCCCAATAGGTAGGTGATCTGCAGGGTTTTCCATAGAGAGCTTCGAATGGAACCATTTTTATGCTTGCTTGATAACTTTGTTATAGGAAAACTCTGCCAAGTGTAAATACTTGCTCTAATTCCCCTTGAAGTCTAAAATGCAAGACCTCAACATATCTTTCAAAATCTGGATAACTCTCTCAGACTGACCATCTGTCTGAGGGTGAAATGCTATACTCATGGTGAGCTTAGTACCCATCTCCTTCTGGAGGCTCTGCCAGAATTGTGAAGTAAAGCAAGTGTCTCTATTAGACACGATAGTCTTGGGTACACTATGAAGTCTGACAATTTCTTTCATATAGATTTCTCCCAGCTTATTGACTTGGTATGTGGATCTGATTGGCAAGAAGTGAACCACTATGATGAGACGATCCATATCACCCAAACAGTGTCTTCTCCTTTTTGGTTTCTCGCTAAACCACTAACGAAGTTCATGGTAATGTTATCTCACATCCATTTAGGGATTGGTAGTAGTTGTAACATTCCAGAGGGTTTTCGGTGTTCTGCTTTCACTTGTTGACATGTTAAGCACTTAGAGACGTATTTTGTTATGTCCCTTTTCATTCCTCTCCACCAGTAGGTTTTCTTGAGGTTTTGGTACATCTTATCCCCACCAAGGTGCATGGTATACTTAGTTTGATGGGCTTCATCAAGTATGACCTGCTTGCTCTGTCCCTGCTGAGGTACACATATCCTTTCCCTGAGCCTTAGGATATTTTTAACATCCATCCTGAAGTCAGTATGTTTTCCTTGCGTGACTCCTTCAATTAGTTGAGCAAGCCACTTGTCTTGCCTCTGTTCATCTCTAATCTGATGTAATAGGTCCGGTTGGCATGACATATTGTAAAGATAGGCTTCTTTCTCGTTAAGGTTTACATCCAACCTAAAATCTTCGATCACCTGGTACATCTGGCCTTTCTCTTCCTCCTATTTGTGAAACTTTCTACTCAAGGCATCAACCACTACATTGGCCTTCCCCGGATGGTAGTGTAGTTGAAAATCATAGTCTTTCGAGAACTCCATCCATCTTCGTTGCCTGAGGTTCAACTCTTTCTGGGTGTAGATGTACTTCAAGCTCTTATGATCTGAAAACAGCTCAAATTTCTCGCCATAAAAGTTGTGTCTCCAAATCTTCATGGCAACCACAATGGCCGCTAGTTCTAGGTCGTGAGTAGGGTACTTTCTCTCATGGACCTTCAGTTGTCTTGAGGCAAAAGCGATGGCTTGCTTTTCTTACATTAAGACTGCGCCCAATCTACTCAGTAAGGCATCAGTATACAGTGTGTACGTAACACCAGGAGTTGGGGTGACTAGAACAGGAGCCGTATTCAATCTTGTCTTTAGCTCTTGGAATGACCGTTCACATTTCTCATCCCACTGGAACTTAACTCCTTTTCTGGTCAACTTAGTCATAGGTTCTGCCAACTTGAAAAAGTCATTAATTAACCTTCTGTAGTAGTTTGCCAAGCCCAAGAAACTTCTGATTTCCATTACTGTCTTGGGTTGCTTCCAGTTCATGATGTCTTCTACTTTCTCTGGATCTACAGAGATGCCTTTTGCTGACACTACATGGCCAAGGAACTTGACTGTCTTCATCCAGAACTCGCACTTACTGAATTTAGCATATAGTTTGTTTCTTCTGAGAGTTTCTAGTACGATCCTCCAGTGTTCTAAGCGCTCAGTTTTTTACTTAGATTAGATTAGGATATCATCCACGAATACCACTACAAACTAGTCAAGGAACTGTCTGAACACTCGGCTCATCAAATCCATAAAGGCAGCCGGGGTATTGATCAAACCAAAGGGCATCACAGTGAACTCGAAGTGTCCATATCTTGTTCTAAAGGTCATCTTGTGAATGTCAGACTTTCGAATCCTCAGCTGATGATATCCTGACCTAAGATCAATTTTAGAGAAATGAGTAGTTCCTCGTAATTGATCAAATAGGTCGTCAATCCTTGGTAAATGATATTTATTATTTACTATAGCTTGATTCAAGCTTTGGTAGTCAACACACAGTCGCAAGGAACCATCCTTCTTTTTCATGAATAATACTAGGCTCCCCAGGGTCATTCACTTAGCCTGATGAAACCTCTCTCCCTGAGCTCGTCCAGTTGAGTTTTCAGCTCAATTAGTTCTGCTAGCACCATTCTATAAGGAGGTATGGCTATAGGGTTGGTTCCAGGGTGAAGTTCAATCTTGAACTCTAACTCTCTAGCTGGTGGTAGTCCAGGTAAGTCATTTGGGAACACATCCTTGTATTCACTGACTACAACTAGGTCGTGAATATTCTTCAAGTCAGTAAGTTCTTCTTTAGAGAGTTCCTCGAAGTCATTCGTCTACTTCAAACAATTCAGCAAGGCTAGGGTTGGACTCCTTGGTAGTCTCCGCATATCCCCATTGATTTTAAAGATCTCCCCAGAAGGTAATGTTATGGTTACCCGTCTCTTAGGACAATGTATCTGGGCCTGGTACTGGTCTAACCAATCCATCCCCAAGATTACATCATAGCCATAGAAAGGTAGGGTATATAGCTCGACTGTTAAAAGTTTATTCTCAAACCTAAGGTCACAACTATACATCTTTTTTGAAGTCACAATGGTTCCTATTGGTGTGGACACATTCAAAGTCACGGGCATTGTTTTTGTCACAAGCTGTAACCTATCAGCTAGTTTTTTAGAGATAAAAGATTTTGAGGTACCCGAGTCAAACAATAGTCTCACAGCAACATTAAACAATAGGAACGTATCTTCTACTGCAAGGGCCTGGTCTTCCTGGGTCTCAACCGCGAACATTTTGGCCTAATCCTGACCACGGCCCTAGTTTTACCCTTGATTGGCATTCTGATTCTGTCTGGCTTGAGGTCGCCCATTCTGACTTCCCCCCTGAGTATTCTATTGTTGTTTTTGGGAAGCCTGAGCTGGTGCAGTTGGGCAATTTTTCGCCAAATGACCTTTTTGCATGCATACGAAACATAATCCCAGCCTCTTAGCTTCTTCCCTTGACTCGTCTTTGTTCTGCCCCTATTTCTGTGGAGCCTTACCACTTTTGCTTTTCTTCTGGGTCCCTTGTTGGTCCTTTCTGTTTTCATTCCGCTTATGATTTCCTCTCAACCTTTGTTCCAGGTTGAGCTCTTGTTCCAAAATTAGGGCCCGTTCAACAACTTCCTTGTAGGTTTGGAGGCCCAATGACATGATGACCTTTTGGATCTCGATCTTGAGACCCTGTGCAAATCTGTTGGCTTTCATTCTTTCTTCCTGGATTAGTTCTTGAGAAAATTTGGCCAGCTCAGTAAATTTCCTCTCATATTCAGTTACTGTGAGATCCCTCTGGTTGAGTCTCACGAAAGTCTTCTTGCAGTTTTCTGAGAGTTGCCTCCGGGAAGAATTTGTCGTAAAATTTTTCTCTGAATTCTCCCTAGGTCATGGTTGCAATGTCAGTGTTGGGATTCATCTGCATCATCCTCCACCATCTACGGGCTGGTCCTTTGAAATGGTGTGTGGCTAGTGCTACTCGTCTTGAACTCGTCACCTTCAGCACATTTTGTAACTCTTCCATCTCCTGGTACCAGTGATCAGCAAAGATGCAGTCAGTAGTTCCATCGAATGAGGGAGGGTGAAGCTTTTGCAAATCTAGCAGCATTTTCTTTTGTCTTTCATCTTCCAATACTTCTAGATTCCTTTGACGTTCCTGAGGTACTAGTGCTGGGACTTGGACTGGAATAGGTTTAGGTGTTTGAGGCTGAGGAGCCACCTGAGGGATTATATGTGGAAGTGTCCTTCTCAATTAATCAAGTACCCTCTGTGACATTTCATTCATCATGGCTTCCATCCGTGCTTCCATCCGTGCCTCCATCCCAGTAGATAATTCCTTCTCTTGTTGTTCAGTCTCCTCAGAGGTGGTGCATCGAGTTACATACCTCCTAGCTCTAGTCATTTACTTGTAAAATTGAGCAAAATGTCAGTATGTGTCAAATATTCGAACTATTATGGCTCTAGATTCATGTTTCTAGGTTCTCAATTTGTTCAGTAGCCTAAAGTCTTTCTTCTAGGTTCTTTTCATGCGTATTAGGTATAAGATTTGGTTTTAAAGCAAATAAACATTACAACATGCATATCATACAATCATACAATCAATCTAGCACAACAAGGTTTCAAGCTTCCACCTAAGCTTTTAGGTTCAAGTGTTTCATACCACTTGGGCTTTCACTCAGAACAGAGACGCACCCAAACAATTTTGCGAATTGCTCGATAACTAAGGTTCCCAAGCCCACTATACTCAATCGTCCTAGACCAGCGAGCACAGAGAAACCCGTTTTGCTAGAGTTACCCATCATTCACCACACGTGGTCCATCATTCTCTGAGTCCAAGCTTCCTCCATAACCCCGAATTCCTATGCATCCCATACTACATAGAAATCGAAAATTATAAAAGTTTCTCGGTCTCGTGTCCTAATCAATAATTTTTTGTTTTCACACAAGTTTCAATCTATAGCCTATGTCCTAGAGTTTTATGCTTTTGATCCACTATGCCACCCATGGCTACACTTGTTTCTATCTAAGGTCATTTCTCTGGACCTAGGGTTCGGTTCTGTTTCACTGGTCAAGATACCACCTTTGGCATCTTTTTCGACTTCTAATCAATTCCATGCCCTAATTTTTCACCTTCTATTTTTTTATCGAAAATAAGGTGTTCTTCAACTCTAACTACTCATATAATCTGGTGGGACAACCTCCAGATCGGGCGACGAGATCGAAGTCTGCTTAGCAACCACACTTTCTAGGGTGGGATAACCCACCTCCCTTTCAATGTTTAACTTTACTCGAGTCAAGGCTTACCCACTATCAGCTCAACTTGTAGCCCTTGTATCCAAACAAAACATTTTCAAAACATATATTTCCTTTTTTGAAAACACTTTCTAAAACATTCATCAATTTCAAAAATAGAAGGTAGGGCATTCTAAATTCAATTCAATTCAATGTGAAGCCCTAATTTGGGTTTCTAATTCTTGTCAAGCAACTAATATTTGACTTTCTATCTCTAGCCTAATTAACACATGTTTAGGCTTGATTTTCTATCTTAAGCCCAAGGCACCTAAAGCCTAGGCTCTGATACCACGCTTGTAACACCTCGACCCCCGTATTTATAAGCATTGGACATAACCACCATTATCTTGACAGTTGACTTAACCAACTGGTGGGTCAGGCTAGTGTTACTTTACAAGTGACACACACTTGTTCTTTTCTTTTTCAATATCTCGTGCCTTTGTATAAAAATTCAAGAATACAAAATTTTCACTTTAATAAAATCAAGGCAAATTAAAAGAGATAAAGAAATTCAAACTATTTTATTCATAATAAAAAAATTTGAAAGTACTAAACTCTTCAAAAAGAACTAATTGTTATAGCGAAAGACTTCAAAATACTTTTCAGTAGAAAAGCTTAAATACTTTGGGCAACATGCCCTAAAAATTCAAAAAAATAATAATAAGGTAAAAACTATCTAAGAACTATCCATGTTCAACTGCTCTATAGGTTTTATGTTCCTAAAAAATAAGAAAGGAAGAAGTGAGCACATATCCCAGTGGATCCTTTTCGAACAACCATCTTTCATATTCAAACTCATAACACAAACATAATTCAAACACTTGCAATATTAGGCGTTTCAAACAACAAGTTGTTCAAGTCGAGTCTTAGACCAAAAGGGCCTTTAATCCCTTGATGATCTCAACTAAGTAAACAGGGCCCACTCAGCATCAACTCGTTAGTGGCAAGTGTCGGCATCAACCCGTTTCACATGGTGACCCACAGGGTAATGTGGTACACGACCCTCAAGTACTTAGATCTAAAAACCATATGACCTAACTCATATGAAAAGAATATTCATAGTGTCGCCTTGACCACTATGATGGTACGTGGTTATTATCACCATCATCTTAGATTAATTCTCATATCATGATCTCAAAAAATAAACTGCAAAATATGAAATCAAACTAAAATTTCGAATATACCCAGTCAATTCATGAAATACACACAAAACATGCATTATACTTTAATTTAAAAGCCTAAGCATGATACTAACATGGCATGGATGATATGATTGCTCAAACATGAATCAAAACTGAAATACTAAAATAAACATTTAAAATTCTAGAACTAAAATTGAAAATCTTTGAATTCAGTGAAAAACACACAAATAATGAGCATGTCATAAATTTTAATAACAACAGAAGGGTGTTCTAGAAATCACTTTTACCTTGTGACACTTTCTTCAGAAATTTCGGCAGCAATTCCCCCACATACTAGTGCCAATGAAGATCGCCCAACTTAATTTTCCAATTCAAGAGAAGAACTTCTCACACACAAGAGGAAGGAAGGATGAGAAGAGGTGCTAAGAAGAAGGCTTAGAGAAAATAAGAGGCAATTTCAACTCTTATTTTTGGAATGATGGAATTGAGAGCCTAGGGGGGTTATATAGGTTTTCAAAGGGAGAAAAATAGAAACCTTTGAGTTTTCTTGGAGTAAAACACCTAAATTCTCTTTAATTTCGTACTTTCTAATTTTAAGGAAAAATGTGTATTTTTCATATTTTTTCAGAATTTAAAAATCAATTTTTTTGTATTTATCTCAATTTTTTGGTATTTTTGGCTATTTTCACAGTTTTTTTTCATATGTTATAATTCATTTTTTATTCAGTTCCTAGTATCTTCATTCTGCGACTTTGATCGTGGTCGTCTTATTTTCCTCAATCGTTTCTGTTTGTTGGATCCTCATTATTCGGTGAGCTCGTGCGTTGGTGCGGATCGTCCTGCGACCGTCGGATCGTGAGATTAGATTTAGATGTACGGTTTGCAGCTATTGGATGTATTTTAAGTTTATTTTTTTAATTTTTTAGCCGAATTTCTTGTTTTATTTTTGGATTTTTTTCAAATCTTGATCCCAATTGACTTTCTAATCCTGTTTTCATCAAAAATTGTTCATATCCTTATATTTTTGGCTATGATATCTCATGTTATACATTATATTCATATATTTTCTCTCAAAAATCCATTAAATTGATTTTTATTCCTCATTTGGGTAAACTAGGACTTACCAAATTTTTCATCTGTCAATTTTGTATAATTTTCTAAATAAAAAATTCAAATTTGATATGAATTTTTTTTTAGATGTTACAATAAGCGGGAAGTCACTAGTGCCGAGGCCTTTTGGGGGTGGCTCAAGTTCGAGTCTCTCCAAGAACAAAACTCCCACTGTGTGTCCGTAGCTAACTAGGGAAATATCGTCACATAGTGGGACCCGGTGTGTTACAGACAATTTTTTTGATAAATAATTTGATGATGCATCTCTTAGAGAATTTCAATGTAAGCTACATGAAAATAAACTTAAGCGTAGCAATCGTTTTATTGTTTTATTAAACTATTTTTATTGATTTTAAAACTCCCTGCTTTCATTTCTTGTAGAAAAAAACATTTATGTTGTACGTGACAATGTATTGTTACCCACGTTTGATTTAGCTATTGTTAAAGTTGGAGAAAAAGAATGGTTTTATGTATTTTCTATGACTGGTTTTATGTTAACTTCCTTGTTATGTTTGATTTCTTTTTTAGTATGTTTAAATTTTTAGTTTATGGATTCAGTTTTGATATGCATACACATTATATATAGAACATATACACTTTGTATACCATATAAATTTCTGCAGGGATGGTCAAATTTTGTAAGTGTACAGGATATGATGATATTGTTGAGATCACTGCAAGGGTACAAGATTGCATTAGTAATACACAGTAAATACTAGATTATCGTCCTCTGAAAACGGTTTGTGGTTAATAATCCTAAATTCTATTTTAATTTTAGTCTTAACTTTATTAAGGTATAAAATTGAATTAACTATTAAACACTTAAATTAAATTAAAAGCAAATTGAACGCAAGTGAATATTGAATTGAAAGCTATATAAATTAAGATTCTAGGATAGTAAAATATTTTTTTATTCACCTTTAATATTGATTTTAATTAATCTAAATTCTATTTTTATAGGTTATAACACTAATAATCAAAATCATCTCTCGAGCCACCTTAATCCTATTAATCAAATTGCCCAATACCCCCTCTTGAGACGTACAACTAATAAACTAATGCATTAAAAATATTAATCACGTGCAACGTCCTATAGAACCAACAACCTCTCATTCAATTAATTTATATAGCTCTATTCTGATTATCCAATTATGAACCTCTCTCTTGATTTAGTTCAGCAATCTGAAATCAGTTTATAGGTTGTCAATTAATAAAAAGTATTAAAAACACATAATATAAAACAATACCTCGAATATCTTAATCAAAATAAAAATCAAAGGATTCTAGAATCTAAATTACATTCTAAAAATTAAATTATTTAGCCAAAAATTATTTGAAATTCACAACAAAAATAATTTAATAAAATAAAAATCATACTTCGAAATTGAACTGGTTCTTCTTTTGCTCCTATGAATTCTATTTTGCTCTTCTCACTAGCCACCAGAGCTTCAAAAACTGATTTTGAATAATGAAAATTGATTTCTCAATACATCTATTTATAATGTTGCCATACAAGACTTTGTAGAAAAACCTACAGACACTGCTTGCTGCAAGATCACTAAAAGGTTGAGAACTCCAAAACTTCCACAATTTGTAAACTACTGTGGTCCACCAAAGCAAATTCACCAAAATGGATTCACAAAATTGGATTGCTTTGCTATTGTTTTGCTATTGTCTTCTTCTTGTTCAACTTTTGCCCTTGCTTTACAACTTATTTACAAAATGTGCCATTTTGAATTAAGCACAAGTTTCACCCTTAATTTTTGGATAGTCGACCCCTCCTTTCTTGCGTAATTAACTATCTTGCCATCCCCAAATTCCAGTGGTGCCCTTCTATTTTGGTCACCATTTACAATTTTGCCACCCATTTCATGCACCAAAATGGCTTCATGTGCATGGTTTTGTGTTGTTGCTGACCGAGTTGCAGGCTTTGACAATGTGGGTCATGATTCTCTTGGACCGTGGCTTGAGTGATGAACTTGGACTTGCAATTGTTTGTATGTGGGTCATGATTCTCTTGGACCGTGGCTTGAGTGATGAACTTGGACTTGCAATTGTTTGTGGGCCAAATTAGAACGTTGATGGGCTAAACAATCTTCCTTTTTGTATGTACCTATTTTCAATTATTCTAACCTGCACAAACAATAAAAGACCTTTCTTGGGCATCAAATTACAAATATAAATGATAAAAACTATGTTTAAATTCTCTCATGTGTAAATAGTATGCAATACTAATATAAATGCTTATGCACCTAATTATAAGTAATTATATATTATTTCCTTTTTAAACCCATGCAACATACATACATACATATATATATATATATATATGTGTGTGTGTGTGTGTGTGTGTGTGTGTGTGTGTGTGTGTGTGTGTGTATGTTAGATGCAATGCAACTAACAAATATCCCCAAATTTAAACTATTGTTCGTCCCCGAATAATAACTCAACTCTAAAACTGACACACCATACTATATAGAATTAAATTCATTTTCACTCATCACTGTAACCTTAATCTTTCATTCTTATAGTTTTTTTTGACTCATTATCACTTCCCTAGAGTCATTCAGGTTATCTAGATTTTCAATGGATCCTCCATTCTTCCTCAACTTCACCTTGTCATCTGTTTGTATCTCAATCCTCCTAAACTTTGTAAGTAAGTTATGGTTGTCATCTCACTCACAGAAATCCTCTCTTAATACCTAAGTACACAAACCCTTTCAATGCCCTCCTCTATCAATCTTCTGCTCAGTTCAAACTATAGTCAAGAGTGGTCTTTCTTTTAGGTTGTAATGTGGCCTGGCTCAAGGGACAAGTATAATAGGATTTTCAACATCATGTGGCTCTCTAATAGCATATTTCTTCTTCTGTATGCTTGCAAGACCTCCCCTTTAGCATAATCATCATTTGTAGCCTTAATATCAAGAGGTCTGGGCTTCTCAATTTCTATCGTAGTGCCAATTGGTACGTGCTTGTATTTTCACACTTTAGTAGGGGGCTTCAATGAACAACAGATGTTGAAGACAACTCGATTTTCATTCATTCTCATTGTGAGCTCTCCCATGATGACATCTATAAAGGCCTAACTAGTAGTTAAGAATGGCTGCCCAAGAAGTAATTGTATCTCCCCATCTTCTTCCATATCAAGAACAATAAAGTCAATTGGGAAGATAAACTTATTCACTTTAATGAGTACATCTTCAATAATTCCTCTTGGATAAGTAACAGAACAATTAGCAAGCTAAAGAGTAGTACTGGTTGGCTTGATTTCTGAGAGGCCCAACCTTTGATACACTAACTGTGGCATGAGATTTATGCGGCCCCAAAGTCACAAAGAGTTTTCTCAAATATTTTTAGTGCCTATGCTGCACAGAATAGTGAAACTCCCTAGATCTTTTAGTTTCTAAGGCAGCTTTCTTTGTATTATAGTGCTGCACTCCTTTGTCAACTGCACTGTAACACCCCGAAGTTTTTAAACACACACAACTCAGAAATGAATTTTTAAAAATTATGAAATAAAAATAAAAATATGTGAAAACATGTTTTAAATAACTATTATATGGTATGGTATGGAAATAAAATAAGTTTAGATGTTTAAAAATGGGAAAAATGTTGAAAATGCATGAAAAAAATTGGGTGCCATGCTGGTGACCGCGGTAACCAGAGAATGACCGCGGTAATCAATGCAAAATCTCGAAAAAATTAGGTCACCGTGGTGACCGCGGTCCGTAAAGTGCCGACCGCGGTCATTACGCGAAATTTAAATAGTTTTGAGCCCTAATTCGTCATTTCACGCCCAAAATCGCCAGAGTTGATTCGGAGTTCCAGAGAGCGATCCAGAGCTGATTCAAGGAGGAGTTGAAGATCTAAGGTAGGAATCTGAACCTCTTAATCTTTAAGTTTCAATTCTATCGATTTATTCAGATTCTGTATCGAAAATAAGGGTTTTGAGGGTTTTGATTGCATAAAATGATCCGGAACCCTATAAGCTCGGATTTTCCTTCTAAACTGACAAATTATCGATCTAGAACTGAATTCTGGAGGTTTTGACTATTCATTTGCAGTTTTAGACGAATCCAGAGGAAAGTTGCATATCTGGAGGATTTTTGGAGGGTGCAAATC
>JAJIYU010015793.1:0-12463 GCA_030144865.1 Tinospora cordifolia | reverse complement strand
TTATTATATACACATCACAAAGAAAGGATAGATAAGTTGTATAAAAACTTGTGGGTTTTTTGAATGCACTATTGACAAAAGAAAAAAGAAATAAAAAGGGATATTATAAAAACTTAGCTAATATGCTGTCCAATGGCTTCTCAAATTGCATTAATTAATTAACTAGCAGGCACATAGGGCTCAAAGAGGGTAACACAAGGATCGGGATCATATTGAAGAATATCAGCAGCGCGCTCAAACTCCTCTCTCAGAACTTTTATGCTGTACTTGTCAACAACCCGACCAAGATCATGAGAAGTCTCAAAGGGATCCTCTATGCATATTAGATGACGGTCTCTTCCGATTCTTCTAGTCCAATCCTTCTCATGCTTTCTGTTTTCAAGAACAAAATGATAACTAGGTCAGATGCATCATACAATACACAGACGAATGCAATTTGCAAATGTTTCACAGCAGACGTTGCTGAGCTCTTTCTAACATAGAGTTGATGTTGTTCAAAAGGAGGTGTCTTTAGAACCTAAAAGATTTAAAACTGATGACTAAGTTAAAAGTACAAGAAATAAGACACATTACTGAAATTTGCAAATCATTCAACACAGAAGAAATTCCAGAGCTCTAGCCAACATGGAGTTGGTTAAGAGGTGGCTTTGGAACTCAAAAGGTTCCACAATCAATTCTTGTCATTGCCTCGGCCTAAATAGTATGGTATGGGAATGGGGCTAGTTATATAACCACTAACCACTTACATTCTTTCTTCTTAAAAACAGAAAGAGAAAAACAAAAAAAAAAAAAAAAGAAATTGCAGAACTCTTGAAACTCGAATAAATAATTGCTCAGAAACTTATATTTCATTTGAAGGGCAAAGCTCATAAATCAGCAGGAGGGAGAAAGTGTTAAAGCTTCATTATTGTAGATAAATCAAATAAAATAACATTTGGGACATAAGACTATAAAATAGTAATTATCCTGAACAATATCATATCACTTCATATATAAGCCCACAATATAAAATGGGATATACAAATCCATGGTTTGGTTGCACTGAAATCTGTCAATTAGCAAGCATATCGCCCTATGACAATTAGCAAGCACTGAAACATGCAGAAACTGAAATGGGAGGACGCATAAGCTCATCAGTAATTTTTAGCATAATGCTAAGAAACTCAAAGATCAACTCAAAACCAAAAACTTCACATCCAATGCGAGACAATTACACCTTTGACAGGATGATGTGATATTCAATCTCCAAATAAATAAATAAATAAATAAAAGGTGGAGATATTGCCATATCAGATTCGTTTTGTGTTTTGAGTTTGTTTAGCATTATCCTATTTTTTATGGTAACTCCAAGGTACACATAAAACAACTATAGTTTTAGACAGCTACATGATTAAAAAAATCTATTTACTTCCTTGTAAAACTCCTTTGAAAGAGGAGTTTCAGACATTGCAATGGCTTTCCTGCGCACATAAATTACCAGTGGAGATAATTTGCTATAGTTAGAGCAGGTACAAGTCATTGCAAGTCATAATTTTATCAGACAACTTCAAGAATCAACATTATACCCATTCCTAACCAGTCATATGACCTTCTGGAATTGGGATGGATCGTGAAGGATAGCTTTCAAGCCACTATAATATGAAATTTTAGTGGAGTTCTACGATGCTTGGATTTAGAAATTAAAATGATTGCTATCTCTATAATAAAAAGAAAGGAGATATTAAATAATTAACGCCAATTGCTGTTTCTATAATTAAAGTTCATTAATCACCATATTTCCATGCCAATGCTTGGTCTAAAGAGGTCAAAATTAGATACAAGGAATCTTCAATGTTTTTGACCATGGCAGAATCTTTGCCCAATGATTTACTACTAGATATCAAGTCATTAACAACGTAAAGCAAAAAGAGTTTTATACCCTAATAATTATCAGCTTGTATACAAAGGAATAATAACGTGCTACAACTAAATTTTTCTCAAGTTCAATAGATGAGAATTGAAAAGATAAATGGTAGTGTCATCTGACAGGAAACAAAAGGAAGACGAAAAATTAGTGATTAACTAAAAAAGACATATAGGGTGGTTCATTGCATGAAACTCCCACCTAAGAGCGGGATCAAGTTCGGACCATATTTGGGGCTATTGTACGAAACCTTACCTTGCACCATAGGAGGTTTTCGTGACTTGATCCCTTGATCACATGGCCAAAATAAAAATTAAAGAAAGAGATATGTAAGTATAGTAATAGTGAATTATCAACCTTAACTTGCAGCACAATTTTACAAAAATGCTTCAATCCCCTTTCTTATCTAACATTTCTAATTGACTGCTTGAAGTTATTTTTGCAACCCAGAAAAACATAACGACTGATCTGAAGGAAACAAACACCAACTGCTAAGCACATTATTTATGCAAGTGTGAGCTCAAAAACCTTACCAAAATTGTGTTTTACCTCACAGGATCTATTTATATGATTAGCCTCTAGGTTAAACTGACATAATTTCCTAGTAAAACAAGCTAAATATTTCTCTCCTGGTTGCATAAATGATTTATGTCAAAATGCTATCGCCAGAATTAGATAACAAATAAATTCTTATCATCAACTTATTCTTTTGAAGTCATCACTGTACATAGTTCTACTTACATATTTATAAATGCATGAATCAGTTTTATTTTTCTTCCAATTGTCCTCAACATGTCATTATTTATAATCAACTAATTAACCAATTAAATGGAATCTTTAGCATTCATGAAAAGTTGATGACACCTAAACAATTTACATAGAAAAGGAAAGTCTTGGCAATGGTGGTGGTTGCTCCATTTCAATTTGGATGTCAAAGATCAAATCCAAGTCCACCTTTCCAATATAGAAAGTTACTCATATGGTGAGAATTGATATGGGATGAGTCAGTGTCTATTCAGATATGGGATGACTTAGTGTCTCTCGTGTCTTTTTGGATCAGCAATAGTCCTCTATCGTTGGGGTACTCCATCTCGAATTGGCTTCAAGGTTGGGGGAATATTCTATAATGTTGTGCGGTGGGTGGGTGTGGATCTCGATCTTATGGCCGTCTAGTTGTTTTTGAGTTGTTGTTCCCTTCCTTTGAATAAATAAATCCTGGTTTCTTTAAAAAAAAACAAATAACTCCTTTAAAATATCAAGACAACTACTCAATACAACTTTACTTGATTAAGTAAAAACATAAAAAACTTTACATAGTTTGTCTATTCAATATGTTTCTTCATATATATATATATTCATTTTTAAAATTTTTATGTATGTGTGGCATGTGTGTAAGAGAGACAGAGAGAGAGAGAGAGGCTAACACTGCCTACCACCTTTTTCGCCTATTTGCCTTACACAAGTAAACTGCCTTAATTATGCCCCATGACTAAAGCTTCAAAGTCCTAATATTTATGCAAAATCATACCATGTAATTGACATATAAAACTTGTACAGCTTGACTATGCAATTGATGTTTAAGGTTAACAAATTAATATGATATTCTTGTACACTGTTGGACTAAATATAATGAATATAATGCACTACCATACAATAGATAGTGTCAGGGTAATATGGTTGCTTAAGAAATTTTCATAATAATCAATACTCATTCGTGGGATTGGATGATATAGGATTAAAAGTTATCCTATTCCCATGTTTGACTCCAAAGGGATGGGATTAGAATTAATGCTAGGTCCACCAACTTATCCCACCATTGTAAGATAAAGCAATTCCACCTAAACTTGTTATATTATTTTATCCCATTTTGTCCAACCTTATTTTCATTATATCATATCCTCCCTCTATACAATCCAATTTCATCTTATCCTATCCTACAAGAATAATCATATTATATAATGCATAATAAACGCACCCATAGTAACGAAACTATGAGCATTCTTTAACACAGCCAAATGAAGTTTGAGAAAGGATTTGTTGAGATGAATTGAATGAAATCAATATTAGGAGTGTTTATGAGCAGGTTTGGTTTGGGTTTCTAACCAAATATCAACCCAATCTGATCAAGTTGAATGAAAAAAGTTTTAAACCAACCACACAAACCACTTCAAGTTGCTTTGTATTCCAAAACCTCATATTCTGCTCAACATTTATATTTCAAAATGTCATCCTACAAAACTATTTTCAAGAATAACAAGCATGTTTATAACATGCATATTTGTAATAAGTTTTCGTTTATAAAATTTGTTTTATGACATTTAAAGTAAGTTAACTATAGTGAGCAATTTTAATGAATATAGTACAATGAATAATAATTGTTATTTTTAATTGGTTCAGCTCGGTTTGGCTCCACCAGTTCTTAACTTATAAAATTGACCTAACCCAATTTATAAAGTTCAAGTTGCTCAGGTTAGTCAAGTTGGTTCATAAACAAGAACGCCACTAATTAGTACTCACTCATAGTAAGTAAACAAACGTATGGTAAATTGTTTTCTCATTCTTCCTCTCTCTTTCCCTAATTAAGTGTGCAGAATCAGCGTAAGCATGCCAATTTGGTTAAAAAATAGCTTGGAAAGATTCGTATATATTAAGTATATATTTGATTATGGTGTTCAATTAAATAAATTCCATCCAAAATTCATTTTTGTCTCAGCATGTACTGAAAAAACATTTATAGTTGCTTTCAGAAAATAATTTCATATTATTGGTTAATGTAAAGGTATCTTATTTAATGTTTTTTATGGATATATCACTAGCACATAGCAGATTTAAAACATTTGGTAATATTTAAGCCCCCCATCTAACTAATCACTTGAGGCAATATGCAAATTCTCCTCTTATGCATCATGAGACATAACGTAATGAGAAGTGGTCCCATTTTCATATAAGTGAACAAGTACTCCAGGTGGCTCACCACCCAATTTGAGTGCCTAAACTTGAAATCAATTTTAAACCTGATTAAACCTTTGAATAATTCATACCCTTGACAAACTAAATGTAAATAAAAATAAATAAATCAAAGTTTAAGCTTGATTCAAAATGCTCAATAGACAAACTCATACATAACAAAATTGACATTTTTGGGGGGTTTGGCTCATTTCACAAATTTCCATTCATGCTTCTTTTTGACTAATAAAAGTTTCCATCCCCTCTCTCTCATTCTCCACCCTTCCTTGTACCAATCATTTAAACCAATTAAAAAGCATTTCATGGAAATTATTGGACAATCTCATTAAGCAATTCATAACTCTAATAACTTAGTTCTTTTCATTAATTAAAGCCACCTTTCAATAAGTTTCAAAATTTTACTTAAAATCCTATACCAATTTAGAAACAAAATAAAGTTTTTTTAAGATCCTTTCAATTTTGTAATTCAAACATTAGTCTTCCAAAGAAAATTTTGTTCCTTTTTTTATTCGAGCATAAACTTCATCCAAATCTTTCTTGTAATATCCTAGATGTATAAGTATTACTATAAATAATGGTTATTTATGCAAGTTGTATTAAGAATGATGGACACTAACACAATAATTGAGGGTATTTCAGTGTAACTTGAAAGTCATGATATCGAATCTAGAAACAACTTCTCCTATTTGGAGGTCCAACTCCTTCCTTCGTAACCCGCAATGATGGGAATGTCAAACATTAGTGCACACACATAGATTATGTTTTCCTTTTATTCCTCAATTCATCAAATCTTATAAATAATCAATACTTAAAATTTGTAATACTGTATATGAATATGAAGATAAACATGTCAATTCAATTTTAATAGAACATAATTACATCCATGGAAGAGTTTTCAAATAAGTTTGCAATTACTAGTAAACATTATCTTAGTTTCTAGCATTTGTTTTCAATATTTATGAATTGCATTACACTATGTGTGAAAGACACTAGCAACTAATACTCTAACTATAACTAAGCTCCAATACTTGTCAAATTGATAATTTACTATATAGAAAGATGGTACGACATTATTTAACCAAAAAAAAAAAAAAGGATGCAACATTAACTACTTTATTTATTAGTACATAATTATAATAGCTATCATAATTATAATAGCCATCATAATCGCCCCCCCCCCCCCCCCCCCCCCCCACCCCCCCCACAACCCCCACACACAAACACACCACACAATAAACAAACCCCCCCCCCCCCCCCCCCCCCCCAAAAACCAAAAAAAAAAAAAAAAAAAATCCTAAGATACTCATATGCTTGGGTAAATCCTAAGACAAGGACATCGATTACGGTTGATGATAAAGGTAAAAGTTGTTGATTACACAAATAATAGGATATAAGCGCACTTGTCTAAAAAAATGCTCCATAGTTTGGACAAAAGCTAGAACACCAAGTCAAGATAACAGAAGTTACGCCTCATTTCTAGATATGGACATGTTTGAATGACTTCTTTTTCCGTTCATCCAAGAGAAAAAATATTACTAATAAATATTTATAAAATATTAAATGCATGCTAGATTGTAAAAAGATAAACCAAGGCGATGAGGCATCCTACCACTTGAAGCACAAATTGAGGCATGCTCCTAAATAAATTAAGGCATAAAATTCTTTTAAAAACTTAATTATATATTAGCTTTTGGTAAAAGAACTGAAAAACATACAAATTAAAAACAATTAGGCTGCGTTGGTTTGTATAAAGGGTGTTCATCAACTAAACTAACCCAAACAACCAGAACCTTTTGGATTGATTTGAATTAGGTTACATTGGTTATTTGGATTAGGTTGAGTTTTAAAATATCAAATTCGAAGGGTCCCGAACCCAAACCTTTTGGATTGATTTGAATTAGGTTACATTGGTTATTTTGGGTTGGGTTGAGTTGAATGACTTCTTCTCCTTCTCCTTCTCCTTCCTCCTCCTCCTCCTCCTCCTTCTCCTTCTTCTTCTCCTTCTTCTTTAAATATAAATGTTTTTAAGAGCAAATGGAATAAATTTTTGCAATATTTTTCCAGACATAAAAGATGAAGATACAAGTGAGTATTTAAATTGATATGATTATTTATTTATTCAAATCTTCTTTTTATGTAAATATGATCTATTATTTTTAGAGATTAATGATAATTGTTTCTTATTTTTACAAAATTATGATTACGTCATTAATGAGTTTAACACTAAAAGAATTTTAACTTTAAAGATAGCACCATTAAGTTTTACTAACGCTAAATTTATGTAAATCAAAATCATAGGAGACTTACCCAATGTTATTATTTTTGTACGTTTCATAGGTTGACTACAAATCGTAATTAAAATAAAATATTAAAAAAATTAATTTGATAGTTTTTGTTAACAAGAACATTGAAATATAGTAAAATATATATATATATATTAAGTTAGAGCCAACCCAATAAGTTGACCTAACCCAAACTGAACCGAACAATTTGGATTGGGTTGGCTTGGCTTGAGTTTAGGAATAGATTGGATTGGGTTAGGTTCTAACTTTTTCAAACCAAACTATTTGGGTTGGGTTGTGGGTTTGCTCCTAACCCAACCCAATCCACGAGTACCTTTACTTTGTACCCAGAAAAAGAATACAACTCAAGAAAGTGAAACTTAGCAAACACATTACGTCATTTATCAGAAACAGATTCTTTTCTTTGTAAAATTTTAAGAAACTTCTTTCAAGTTTCAATGAACCAAACATGTTTTAGTATTTTCAAAATTTTAACAAATATTCACTCCGAATCACAAACCAAACTAACCTCACAGCTGTTAAAATTTCCGGATCATACATCGTATAATGTTCACAATAACACAAAAACATTCATATTTCTTAGTTGTTACTAATAATATTGTGTTGTTTTTTTCTGTCCCTTTTTCTAATTCTTTTGATATTTAATGCAGAACAAGTAGCAAGTTTAGCACCAAGAACATCTTATTGTTGCTTTAACACAAGAACGCAAGTTTTTATCAATGTTTTATGTTGTGTATTGCATATTGCATATTATGTATATTTATTCAAAGACAAGAGAAAGTATATAACAAAATATTCATTTGATGATTGAATAGTTTTTATTTAAAATAATTAGCAGGGAAATGAGGCACACTAAGGCGCATGCCTAAGGCACACCAAAGGCAACTTAAGGCATACTATGCTTGAGTTAATGCCCCCTGCCAGTCAAGCATTGAGATGCAACAAGTATGGTCCACCTCAAGGTGCATCTAGAGCTATTTATGTCATCTATCACAGTCATCAATGTCTGATATCTTTTGAATTATGTTTCCTTTTTTGTTCTTCATTCAATATTATACATTAAATAGTGACCACTTCTGCAGCTTTTGAGTTTTGAATTATGTCCTTTTTTGATTCTTCATTCAATACTATACATTAACTATTCGTATATAAATATCACCTTAAGTATTGGGAGAAAAAAGGCAAAAAATAATGCATAACATAAATTTTAAATCAAGTGTATTAGTATATCAATTGCTTCATTACATTTATCATGTCTGTATTGGTACCATAGCCTAAGTACATGTCTCTTTGTAGGCGTCTGATTAAAGTGGAACAATACAAAGAAGATTCGCATGGTTCCTGTGCACGGATGACATGCACAAAAACACATAGCCTAAGTATGCTAGATTGTTTCTATTAAATAAAGCTTCACCCTAGTGACTCTACAGAACGGAGAAAACTAAGGTGAGAATGGGACTGATAAGTTCTATATGTTTCCTCCCTTCTTCTTTCCTCTCTTTTTTCTTTTTTTCTTTTTTTGTTAAAAAAAATTACTTCCCTCCTTCCTCTTTTTCCTTTTTGATCATTTTCACTTTTGGTGGTTTGGCACCTTTTAGGTTTACCTTGAAAGTACTTTTTGAATTCCTATTTTATTTATTGGAAGAATTTGCAGATCTTGCAGCTCCATTTGCCGTTTGGCACTGCCAACTGCAGATTTGAGGTGTTGGCAAAAAATTTTCCAACTAGTGTCAATGATCATTTTGAGATTAGGGTTACTACACTTTGCTGGAAGTAATACATATAATAACAGTAATAATAATTTGATTAACAACAATACTAATAATTGAGGGTGGAAATTTACCCGTAACAAAAAACATTTGACTTACAGTACTGTGAAAAGTACTAGAAACCATTACTAGGAAAAGAGAATATACCAAGAAAGAAAGAACAAGGTAAGGTATGCAGTTTTCGGACTGTTCAAGCAAGTTAACTGCAACATGCTACATAACTGAGTAAATCAACACTCTCAAGGTCCTAGCGCATTTAACTTTGAAATGATGCAACCAATATGGTTTAAAACATTACATAAACCTCTAAAAATATATATAACAAGAAGTGTAACCGCTTTCCCTTCTCAACAACAAATGACTCAAGTGGAATGGCGAATCCATGATTCGTGAAAAGTTACCAAAACTGAGAACAACTACTTGACATCAAATGGCTTAGCATGCTTACAAGCACACATGAATCCTGTTCTACTATGATGACAAAGATCATTTCATATGGACGGCAAAGAGTCTAGCAATATTGCTGCTTCTGGAGTAGCCATCGTGAAAATAAAGCATAAGAAGATGCAAGATATGCATGCTTAGTTGCTCACAGTATTATTCCACATATAAATGGTGATAAATCAGATATGAAAACTTCTCACCTGATCATGCTTCCAGTACGAACTGAAATCACATCTTTTGCATAATCATGACGATATGCCCAATAATCAAAGAATGCCCACATTAATTGTGCAATGCTTTCTTTATTTGGTTTTCCAAAATCACGAAGAAGGTCAACTCGGTCAAAGTAAGCACATTCAATATCATCTACTTTCACAACATATGTTGCTGTCATCTCCTGAAAAAGACGACAAAATAGTTACATTATCAATTGAGAATCTCTCTGTTATTCCAAGGAGCTGATCCCCATAAAAGTAATGTAAACATGTCAAGAATGCATTAATATGCTTCACAAACATACTTAATTAACATTGCTATGAAACTAATATCTTGTATTTATTTTTGAAAAAAAAAAATTAATATTCTTCAGAAAGAAAAATCTACAATATTAAGTTCTAAATAAAACTAATGTAATGTGGGTTATGTCTTCTAGCATGAAGACATAACCCATAAAAAAGGGCAGCTAAAAATAAATTGCTTGACTGGAAATTAGATACAAGCCAATAACAGATATCAATCAGCATTGTCTAGAAATATAACATCATAAGGGTTAAGTAGGATAGGTTTTGCACAAAAAACTTTCAGGAGAACTTGCTTTCCACAAATATTACTAAAATAAATTCGAAGAACCTTTTTTTTAAATGGAAAAAACAAAATGAAATGAAGATATAACCTCAAGAATTTCTAAAAAAAGAAATCAGAATTTAAAAAAAAAAAAAAGAAAAGAAAAAAGAAAAAAAAAATCAATGAAACAAATAATGTAAACTAAAGGCACCAAACAACTGGCAGAAAGTACTGAAATGATCCGAACTTCCACTAAGAATGAAGTATGCAAGATGCAATACCTGTAGGCATGGAAGAATCGCAGGTCTACGCTGTTGTAAGAAGTGTATGCACATTATAACATACCTGCAAAGAAATCAAAATATTAGACAACAAGAATCAAGGTATTGAAAGATATAAGTCATATTTTTCAAAGGATAATAGCTGAGAAATTGAGGAATGTTTTTGCTCAATGTAACTCACGCATAACTAGAGAGTGTTCCTTGATATGTTATATTGACTCCTCGTAACTTAGCCCAGTGTTTCACAAGAAAAGCCAGTTGTCGTAGCCGACCATCTATTCGACCATAATCTCGAAGGAGCTTGGTATTAACAACAGCCAGAAGATTGTTTATGCATATGTCACAGGAAACTCCAGTCACCGGATCCATAAGCTTCACAATAGGTACTCTAGCATGGGTCAATGCCTATAGCCATTGAAATTAAATTTTAAGCAAGATCCAGTGGAGCAGAACACACAAATTATTATTTTTCTACAGAAGATTTTCATGAATCAATAAAGCTGTAGGCACTATGAGACCCAAACTCTTCACCTAACCCAAAGTACCTCTCCTTTGTCATCCCAGCATAGCAAAAACACAAACACAAAATATGTATCTGATAATTCAAGAATCCAAAGGAAGAAGAAAAAGAAGAAAACAATTACTTGGGAATGGTACTAAAGTGAGAATGAAAAGAAAAAAAAAAAAACAACAAACAAACAAAACGAAAACAAGAAAATGAAGAAAATAAAATAAAATAATAGAGGAAAAGGAGAAGATAAAATTTTGATTTGTTAATAGACATAGCTCATGTCCAAGTATCCAGATAAAATCTTTGGGCAATTTTTAGTTGAGTTCCTTTAACATATAATTAGAGAATGGCAAGTCAAACTTATAGCTTGCATACATTTATTCTTTCAAACAAAATAATGGATCAAGATCTGAATTTTTTTTTTTTGTTTTTGTTTTGAGAAGACGCTATTTATTAATACTAAATAAAGCTACCAGATGAGAAATCTAAAAAAGTGCGCGTTACAAAGAGTACAATATATTATGCCAGTTGTCTAACCATTCTCCAAAATTATACTCTTTGCTAAGTTTAGTAGAGCAGATCAAAGTACAAAACAAGATTTTGGATCTTTCCCAAATCCTTCTGCTATATTTACATGTATCATTAAAAATTCTGCAATTTCTTTCCTCTCATATACTAAACCAGACAGCAAAAGTAATAACCCGCCTATAGGCAATGAGCTTTCTATCTTGAACGTCTTCTAATTCCTGCCCTTCGATTCTTAGTAACAATGGCTTGATCGACTGACAACTTTGAGTCTACCTATTCCAAACATCTGTTATGAATTTGTAGCTTCCAAAGAGATGATTTGTAGACTCCTCGGCACTCCTACATAGGCAGCATATGGGGGTTGCAAATAATGGTTAGGCAGCTTCTTTTGTACAATGTCAGCAGCATTCAATTTATTAAGAAGAAAAAGTCATGTTAAGATCTTTGCTTTGGTTAGGGCCTTTATCTTCCACACCAGGTTGTCATGTTGGGAGGAAGTTGAGGTTGTCCTAGTATTGTTTAGTTTGTTGTGGAAGGGGCCCCCCCACCCAATCCATTCCACTTTCTCTGCTCTTTCCGATGGTTGGAATGGTTGGAGCAAGTTGATGATCTCCGTAACTCCCTGAAACTAAGTCTCCTTGATGTTCGTGTCAATGTGCAAGGTTCATGCCCAACTTTCTGTCCCCTTGTCCCTGGTGTGTTCAATAAAAGCAAATATAGGAGCATTGTGCTTATAGAATAAGTGATAAAGCGCTAGAAAGATGTCTTTTAAACTGTCAGTGGCACACCACCTGTCCTCCCAGAAATGGAAATCCCCTCCATTGCCCACTTTCCATCTAATATTAACTCTGAATAGTGGGTACAAACTGGCTATGGATTTCCATGGAGATCTCTTGCTGCATTTTTGGTTCACGCCAACCTCCCTTCCTCTTGCTTGCTGACCATGAATGCTCTTTATTATTCGGACCCACAGT
>JAJIYU010015792.1:0-12523 GCA_030144865.1 Tinospora cordifolia | reverse complement strand
CCGGTGAATCTAATTTGAAACCAATTGCTTAGTGAAGCATGATTAAAATGATTATTTGAAATTAAAGAAATGATTTAAACCTCGTGTATAGAGGTAGAAAGATAGACTGACAACATTTGTCGCACGCCCGGGGCCTCGGCGGACCACGCGCCGAGCTTGGAGTGCACAACGCCCGACGACAGGGCCACAGATTGACAGACACGACGTCTGATCCGGGGGTCGGGGTG
Source organism: Tinospora cordifolia (assembly GCA_030144865.1). NCBI lineage: Eukaryota > Viridiplantae > Streptophyta > Magnoliopsida > Ranunculales > Menispermaceae > Tinospora > Tinospora cordifolia. Next base: position 12,296 of record JAJIYU010015792.1, on the reverse strand, counting down.
TGACATAGTCGAAGGGGAGTGCGAGCCTCAGCGCTGGGCCCCGACGTGAGGTGTAGCAATGGATGGCTCCCGGAGCAGGGGCCAAGGTGTCACAGGGTGGTATCAGAGCTAGCTAGTAGTTCGCTAGGCACATATATTGTCTGATATCATAGGGTGGTATTAGAGCTAGTGTAACACCCTAATTTTCAACCGGACCTCCGTTCAGGTGATATCTCACGTGTGGATCGTCGCCCGATGAAAATCATGATGCTACTTGAAAATCTCATTCTGTTCAAATCCTTTCTTCAAATCAAGTTCATCAACATTTTGTTCTTAAGTCAATGTCTGGATAATTTCTCATACAAAACAAAAGAATTAAAATAATTTCTCGAGACATCCACTGGGTTCCTAAATATAAGTCATTAATAATGCAACGAAAAATACTTTAAAACTATTTATTCAACTTAAAATCGTTAAACAAGGAAAGCCATTGAAAGATAAAATAATTAAAGTTAAACCAATGTAAATACATTAAAACAAATTAGTAAAGTGCCTAAAACATGACCTATAAGTCACCTATCTCGGACGACCTCCCCATGAGGTGTCCAATCAAAGTGCAGGTCTTCTGATGTAAGTCAACATATTCTACGTCTAGGTGTACCTAACAAATAAAGTGGAAGTGAGCTTGAAAGCTCAGTGGATCGATCCTACACACCATGGTGTGAAGTACACCCTGTGCACAGACGCATTACTCAATGGATTGGGTGCAGTACTGATGCAGGAAGGACAAGTAGTGGCTTATGCTTCATAGCAGTTGAAGCCACATGAGCAGAATTATCCCACACACGACCTAGAGCTTGCAGCGATCGTGTTTGCACTTAAGCTTTGGAGGCATTATCTTTATGGTGAGAATTTTGATTTATTTTAGATCATAAGAGCCTCAAGTACATCTATACTCAGAAGGAACTGAATCTTTGCCAGAGGAGATGGCTAGAGATCTTGAATGATTATGACTTTTATTTACATTACCATCTAGGCAAGGTCAATGTGGTTGCTGATGCGCTTAGTAGAAAATCTAGCCGTAAGGATGAGGAGATTGCACAGATGTATCAGTTGATTAGTCAGTACAATCTGAGTATAGACACAGATGAGAGACATGCCTATTGTATGCGGTGACTTGCCAGCCAGATATTTTACGCCAGCTCAGGGAGGAGCAGAACACCGATAAATGGATTTTAGATCTAATTAAGGGTGTCAAACAGGGCAAACATACAAAATTTTGACTTGATTCCAATGGTGCATTGAGATTGGGGGACAGACTCTGTGTTTCTTACTCTGGACATGCGAAAGGAACCCTACTGGATGAGGCACACTAGACTAGATACACTATGCATCCAGGTGGGGATAAGATGTATAAAAATTTGAAGAGAACCTTCTGGTGGAAAGGAATGAAGCCAGACATTGGCCAATATGTTTCTCGGTGTTTGACTTGTCAGCAAGTGAAGGCCGAGCACATGAAGCCATCGGGATTGTTACAACCACTTCCAATACCAGAATGGAAGTGGGACAGTATTACGATAGACTTTGTCAGCGGCCTGCCAAGAAGTCCAATAGGGGAAGACACTTTATGGGTCATCATGGATCAATTGACAAAGGTAGCGCACTTCCTACCTATTCGATCTACCGATATAGTGAGTAGACTGGGTGAGCTAAATTTTCGAGAGATAGTGAGACTGCATGGGGTTCCTAGGACTATAGTGTTAGACAGAGATGCCAGATTTACATCTCAGTTCTGGCAAGGCTTACAGAAGGAATTGGGAAGTAGACTCACCATGATCACAACATTTCACCCATAGATAGATGGACAATCAGAGAGGATTATTCAGATACTTGAAAATATGCTTAGGGCATGTGCCATGGACTTCAGAGGTAGTTGGAGCAAGCATCTACACTTAGCTGAGTTCGCATATAATAATAGTTATCAAGCGATCATTATGATAGCTCCATATGAGGCACTCTATGGTAGACCCTATAGATCACCATCTTGTTGGGTAGATTTTGAAGACCAGGTACTCACTAGACCCAAGTTGATTGAAGAAAAAAACTTGCAAGCGAAGCAAATCCAGAAGAGGCTAGCTACAGCACAGAGCAGACAAAAGAGTTATGCTGACAGAAGGAGGAAGCCCTTAGAGTTCCAAGCAGGTGATCGAGTTTTCTTGAAAATCAGCCCATAGAAGGGGATTCGACAATTTGGAGTGAAAGGGAAGTTAGCACCTTGGTATATTGGTCCATTTTTTATTCTTAGATGGGTTGGTGCATGTGCTTATGAGCTGGATTTGCCGAACAGAATGTCTTCAGTACATAATGTGTTCCATGTTTCGATGTTTCAGAAGTATGAGCCAGACCCTTCTCATGTCATTCACTAGGAGGATATCATACTTCGAGACGATGCTACTTACGATGAGCCAGCTGTTAGAATTCTTGATCATAAGATGCATAGTCTCAAAACCAAGGACATATCCTTGGTCAAGGTTCTGTGGATGCATTATAACCTAGAGGAGGCGACCTGGGAGCTCGAGAGTGAGATGCATAGAAAGTTCCCAAATCTCTTCACTAGGAGCACCTTACTGGACACATTACGTAGGTACTTTCTATTTAAATTTCGAGGACGAAATTTCTTTTAAGGAGGGTAAATTGTAATACCCCAAATTTCTCAAATGCGTATACATCAAAAATAGATTTTGAAAAATTATGAAATAAATGTAAAAATGTGTGAAAACATGTTTTAAATGATTATTATATAGTATGGTATTAAAATAAAATAAATCAAAATGTTGATAATGGGGAAAAACATTGAAAAAAATAAGACATCATACTGCCGACTGCGGTCACTGAAGGCCGACCACGGTAATCAGTGGAAAATCACGAAAAAAAATTAGGTCACATGGGTGACCGCGGTAATCACACGAGATTTAAAAAGATTCAAACCCTTGACTTTGTCATTTCACGCACAAACTTTCGCAACTCGATTCAGAGCTTTAGAGAGACGATCCAGAGCTGATTCAAGGAAGATATTAAGATCTAAGGTAGAAATCTGAACCTCTTAATCCTTTCAGTTCAAGATCTGTAGATTTATTCAGATTCAATATTCAAAAATGAGAGTTTGAGGTTTTTTGATGTATAAGACGATCCGAAACCAAATAAGCTTGGATCTTCCTTTTAAATTGAGAGTTTATTGATTTAGAACTGAATTCTAGAAGTTTCAACTGTCCAATTATAGTTTTTGACGGATCGAGAGGAAGTTCACCTATCTGGAGGGTTTTTGAAGGTGCAAATCCTTTGATAAGTAATAAAACTTAATCCATTCCTCTTTTGACGTTGTAGTCAGTTTTAAATGTGTGCTATTCTTAATTTAGAATGCGTTGACTATAATTTTGCATTTTTGGGTGGAAAAAATGGAAATTTGAATTTTCGTACTATTGTTGAAGGGGAATTTTTGGTGATTTGGAGTGAATGATGAGGTTTAATCATTTCAGATTGTGGACTTCGAGCGTGATCCTCACGAGTAGGTGCAAGGGTCGTTCTGCGTTATCAGGCGGGCGGGATTTTCTTGCTCACTAGAATTATGTAGGCTTAAAGTTCAAGGCATGATGTTTGTGTAGCATAGGATGATAGATGCATGCTAGGATGGATATGATTCTGAAATGTTTGATTGGTAATTGAGCACAATGTCTGGTTACATGCTTTATCATTATTTGGGTGAATATTATGCATGATTGATAGGATAGTTTCATTATCTAAATTGCATCATTATTTATGAGTATCACATGATGGTATGGTATGGAATGAAAATGATTGAAAACTAAAGAAGATTAAATTAAGACTCAAAATTCCATGTACCGGGGCGTTGGTGGCATCTGTCAACGACTCGTGGACGTAGCCATATTTGCCGCACAACATCTTTCGGATCCCATCGTCGGTGTTCTTAATGGAGTCGCCTACGATGGCTGAGAGTTCCTCAGACGGGTGAGCATTGGCCATACACCATTGCACATATTCTTGGATGCATGCCAGGGTCGGGTATGGTAGCATAGCTCGAGGCGTTATCGACTCGGCTCGATTTCTGGGCACTGGGGAACACCGGGAGAAGATCTCTTTTGGTCTTAGGGTACAACAAAACAAATGACTATTTGAAATGATTAATGTAATGAAAGTATATGCATGTTTTGGATTTTGGTTTATATAATGCTAGTGATGTGTAGGGATGATCCACTAGGTTCTCGAGTTCACCCCATTCTCTTTTACTGGTACTCGCAGAGGTGGAGTACACTAGTTGACCCGTTGATTCAGGGATTATTAGGTGATCTCACTGGGAGGTCACTGTTGGACTTGTACTTTTTGTATGTATCATTCATGGGTATATCTTCGGTGAGAGAACCACATGTTTTAAGCCCTTCTCCATGAAAAAACCAATTAGTATATGTAGGATCCATACATTTTATGACTAAATGCTTATATACTAAATCATAATGGTGGTGATCCAAGTTCTTGCATTTTGTACAAGGACACAATATTATGTCTATATTTCCTAAACTTGCATGTGCAAAATTAATAAAATCTTGAGCACCATGTCTATACTTTTGAGACAGCCTAAAAAAATAAAAATTACTTAAATTTCGAATAATGCAAGTAAGTAATAAATAATGCTATCTAATTTTAGATGTGAGAGTTAAACTTGAAATATAGACCCATTTTTTATCCATGTGTAGCTAAATATATCAATTCCTAAATAGAAGAACAAAAATAAGTCAATAGTAAAAATGAATAAGTCAGCCTTAGCAGAAGTCAATAGCAAATAACGAATAATAATAATAGAAGAACAACAATAGTTAGCAAACTCAGAAGAAGAGATTTCGTACCCAGCACAAGCAGAGATTTCATTCCCAAATGCCCAAAGAAGAACAACAATAGTTAGAAGCAGATGATTGTGTTGATTCTGTAACTATTATGCAATGATTTTGCAAATAACGAATGACGATTAACAAAAGAAAGACAAACAAATAAGATCGATGAACTGAAATGCACGAAGAAGAATACCAACTGTTGTAAGTAGAAATTTCATTCCCAAATGCAGAAGCACATATGTTGTTCCCAAATACCCAAAAAAGAACAACAACAACAAATGAAGAATGCACGAAGAAAGATGAGCTGTGAAAATCGAAGAACCTAAATGCACAAAGAAGACGATCAAACAACAGTGACTTTAAAGAAGATGAGTATACCTACGTCAATTTTTTTTAGGGCGGGAACTAATTTTTTTTAGGGCGGGAACTAGTTTCTTTCTTTTCATATTTTTTTTGTAGTATAAAGTGAAAATAATATATGAACAATATGAGTATAACAATTGTTTGGTTGTTGACACAAAAATGCGAGCTTGACATATGAATAGTGCAGGGATAACGTGTGAATAAAATGCGGTATAACATACGAATAACAAATGAATAATTATGGAATAATGCCAGTAATGACAAAGGTATAATGTGTGCGAACAATTGGATAATGCGTCCATGATGGTATAATGCAAGAATAAAAACTGAATAATGCAGGTATAAAATTGTTCAGTTGCTTTAGTAAAAAAAACGGGGATAACATGTGAATATTGCAGGGATAACATGTGAATAAAATTCGGTATAACGTATTAATCATCATGAAATAATGTAAGTAATGATATAATGCAAGAATAATAGCTGAATAATACGAGTATAAAAAATGTTCGATTGTTGTTATAAAAATTCGGTATAACGTATGTATAACATATGAATAATTATGGAATAATGCCAATAATATGGTAGAGGTATAACATACCAACCTATGATTAATACGCCAATAATGGTATAATGCAAGAATAATAACTGAATAATATGGATATAAAATTGTTCGGTTGCTTTGGTAAAAAAATGCGGGGATAACATGTGAATAATGCAGGGATAACATGTGAATAAAATTCAATATAACGTACGTATAACGTACGAATAATCATGAAGTAATGCGAATAATGGTATAATGCAAGAATAATATCTGAATAATTCGAGTATAAAAATTGTTCAATTGTTGATATAAAAATGCGGTATAATGTATGCATAACATATAAATAATTATGGAATAATGCCAGTAACATGGTAGAGGTATAACATACTAACTAACGATTAATGAGTCAATAATGGTATAATACAATAATAATATCTGAATAATGCGAGTATAAAAATTATTCGATTGTTGATATAAAAATGCAGTATAACATACGCATAACATATGAATAATTATAGAATAATGTCAGTAACATATGAATAGTTATAATAAGTGACATACAAATATATGAATAATTATTTATATATTTGTATGTTACTTAGTATATATATATATATATATATATATATATATACATATAATTATTTATGCATGATATACAAATATTATGGTATATATATAAATAATTTGTATGTGACGTTAATTTATTTTATTTGAAATTCAAACAAAATTCGTGGGTGTTACGTACTTTAACATATATAAGTTCCTATCGTGCGTATATAATTTATTATATAACACATGCATTATTATGAAATTATTTTCACATTATACCGTTATTCATGCACATTATACATGAATTATTCTTTTGTTATACCAACATTATTCAGTCAAACTTAAAGTATATATATTATAGATATATATGCCGACATTATATATATATATATATATACTTGCGATTTTGTTTTTGATTCAGTTTTAGTCCATTTTTGTGCCACAATCTCTCTGTCTTCTTCGTTTCATTTTTCGATTTAGTTATTCATTTACTTGCGATTTTGTATGTTATAATGAAGAATGCGTGTTCATCCTCTCCCAATAGGACGACCGTAAATGCTAAGAACTAGGTACATCACACTATTTCGAATTTTGTATTCATATTTATCTGAATGTGATAGTGAATGGTTGTGTGGTATGTTCAACTTTCTTTGAACTAAGATATTGCTCTCACATTATGTGCACCTTTTTATTTTGTTATCATACACTTTTTTACATGTTATTATGGTATTATACACTTTAGGAATATCAATATATTATTAAACTTGAAGATAGATACTCAACCAAAGTTATCATAAGCACTATGTTTACTGAAATTATATGATATGTATCTATATATGTCACTTTACCTTCCCATCATTCATTATTGACTCCAGCAAGGCGTGCATTTTTTTGATAGGAAGATCGGTGATGCCAGTGAGTACAACTACTTTACATTGAAATGTTATTATGCTTAAATACGTTTAATAAAACATGTGTGTATGATTCACACTGGTTAATACAAAAAATTAGGAAAATTTTATTGCATGAATGATTTGGGATATTTGGTTAAACTATGGTTTGCATGTTTAACTGCACTGATTATTTATGTATTCTTTGCAAAACATATGTTAATTATTTAATTGGCATACTAAAACTATATTTTGTGAAGAATACATAAATAATCAGTGTAGTTAAACATGCGAACCATAGTTTAACCAAATATCCCAAATCATTCATTCAATAAAATTTTCGTAATTTTTTGTATTAACTAGTGCGAATCATACACACTGTATATGTAACACCCCAACCCCCGCATCTTAAGCATTGGACATGACCACCATCCTCTTGATAGTGGACTAAACCAAACGACAGGTCGGGCCAACGCTACTTTTACAAGTACACAACTTGCATCACTTTCTCTTTCAATTATTTCATGTTTTAACTTTATTTGCCAGTACATAATTTAAATTTAAGAATTTAATAAGGCAATAGTACAAGAAATAATTGAAATTCATAAACTCAATTAATTAAATAAAATTGAGTACATAATTTGATCTTGAAGAAAAACTATTACAGCAGAAGATTCAAAACTTAGGCAACATGCCCGTACATAGGAATTAAAAATTTTCTAAATAAAAAGAACCTAATTAATATTCATGGTTTTCATTTAATTTAGTTACTTGAAAAATAGAAGGAAGGGGTGAGCACATAGCCCAGTGGATCTTTCTAACATTTAAATCATTATTTCAATTTAAACAAACTAAGCATATCAAAAACTTTTGTACATTAGGCGATTCAAACAAATTTCTTGTTTATGGTTGACATTCGGATCGAAAGAGTTTAATCTTTGTATTCTACATCATTGGGAGAAAGAATTACTCTTGGAAACTCAAACCTAATATCTATGAAGTGGAATCACTCTTAGAAACCCAATTCAAAATCATCAAAGGTAAGCCGGCAAGCCGGATCGGGGGGTGGAACACACATGATGACACTATGCAATCTATTATCGCACCGGTACGTGGATTGAATCATTTTTAATCTTTTCTTAGTGATAAAGCACACAATATCGGATTAAACCATCGATACAACATGTACATAACATGAACCATCGAATATTTATTCATGGCACAGATCAAGCATATCATGCATCATTATTCTCTATTTCTAAACATGCATAACATGTATATTCATGGCTCATCAAATAAATAAAACATTAATATTTAAAACATATATTCAATCATTCAACTTCAAAACATCATCACATATGCAAGACTTATTTAAATTAAAATAAAGAAGTAAAAGTTAGAAATCACTTCCACCTTAAATAAATCACTTCTACACAGATCTAAAATCCGATAGAGTTCTGTTACTCCAAAGCTTCTAAACACTCAAGAACTCTCAAGAACACTCAAGAACAGTGCAAGATTACTCAAGAACTGAGGGAATTGCCAAGAAGAAGGCTACAGAGTCAAGAGGGACTAGTATGCTTTTGATTTGGGATGAAAAGAATGAGAGCACTAAGGTCCTTTATATAGAGTTTAGGGGAGTGAAATTTAGTAACTTTGAGTGGCAAGTCTAAAGACAACTTTCTAATTTTCTCTTGCATATAAATTAGCAAGAGTTTATTAATATTATTATTATTATTTTGGCTTGATCAAGATCAAGATCAATTTTCTCTTGATTTTTTTTGGTTTTCTTTTTGAGCGGTGTGCCACCAAATTTTTATTTTATTTTATTATTTTTTTAAAGCAATCAATATATATATATATATATATATATATTTTGGGCGGTGTGCCCATATTTTGTTTTGTTTTTTTTAACACTATATTTTACTAATATAAACCATATCTATACACATATTTAATCGCTAATTTTTGCAATCCATATATTGTTAAAGATTTTTTTCAACCTATATCTATAATATAAACTTGCTAATACTTCTATATTTTTATTTTGAGATTTTTTTTTTATTTTCAGTATCTGGATTTTTTATTATTTATATTATCCGAATTTTCTGAAAATTTTTCAATCTCCAATTTATATTTCTATTCTATTTCAATTGTACAATTAAATTGTAAATTGTATATATTTTGTTTCCATTTTTTTGTGATGTATTAAATTCAAATCAGCTAGATAATTAAATAATTTATTTAAATAATTGATTAATAATATTTCTCACTTTTACTTTTGTAACCCATAAATATATAACTTGCTAATAAGATTTTATTAATTAATTTGACTAATAAATTTTTCATTTTTATATTCTTTAATATATATATTCAATTAAGCTATACAATAAATTACACCTAAGTTTTCACATAATATATTTTAATATATGAATTATACTTACTGATTATTGGATGTATTAAATAAACTTATTAATTTTCTTGCATTCAATAATATTGTTTAATTTATTTAATAAATTTACTGATTATTTAATGTACTAAATAATCTTACTAATCTTTTTCTAATAAATTCAATAAACCTTATATAATAAACCTTGGAATAAGATTTCTTATTTTCATCTTATATTTTTACACTATTATTTTTATTTATTTTTTTCAATTAGGCTACAAATTAAAATTATGCCCAGATTTTGTATTAAATAATTTTTTTTTTATAAATGAAAGTAATTCCTTAAATTTTTTTACTTATTTTTATTATTTTTTTCAGAGACCTACTTAAGTGTCATTTTTTATAATTAATTCTATTTATTTGACATTTTTATTTAAATATCAAATTAAGGCTTTATTTGCCTATTTTATTTTATACCTGTTGCTATTTTTTGTCAACTTTCTATTTGTTGTGTGACTATGTGAATTGCCAATTTTCTTGAAATTAATATATAATAAGTTTTTTTAATAAGGTTTCTTATTTTTATTTCTCTTATATTTTCTATATCTCAATATTTTAGATATTTCATATTATTTTTTTATTTTTGGGTAACTTTTCTATATCGAAATATGTACGATTTTTGCACTAAAATTCTTATTTTATTATATCTCCATAAAATATTAATTTTCATTTGCTAACCCATTTTTGCACTCAAAATTTTTTTAAAATCTTTGAAATTAATTCACATAACTTATTTTATTTAATTTCATTAAACTTATTTATTTATAATTATTTAACAAAATTCTGGGGTATTACAGTATATATTATTCATATTTAAGCATAATAACATTTCAATGGAAAGCAGTTGCAGTCATTGGCATCACCGATTTTCCTCTCAAAAAATTGCACACCTTGCTACAGTCAATAATGAATGATGGGAAGGTAGAATGACATATATAGATACATATCTTGATGCATCGTGTGCTTGTTGCTGCAATCTATCTAGCACTAGTTATATCTTGAATGCTTCAGAAAGTACCATTAGTGAGCAAAAATTCAGAAAGTACCATAAGAGATGCATGAACAAATACTTTCGTGATCTACTAGAGTATGAAGAATGGATGACTGACAGTTGCTTCGCTGATTGGAGATCATGAAAAGCAATTGACAACACTTGATGACAAGAAAAAAAGATTAGAGCAAGAAATCTATGATTTGCAAGGTTTAAAGTTTTTTTGTAACCTTAACCATATCTTCATGTGCTTTCCCCAAATTGGAGTAAAACCATAAATAAAATAAGTTGATGGTTTGTTCAATGCTTTAGATACTACAATGTTTTTTTTCTTACAGCGCTTGTATCTGGCATTTGATTTTTTCAGGTTAGTTTTTGTTTTCAATGATTTCGATTTGTTTTACTATGCTAACCTTAAGGGAAAGTACTACACAATTCTTGAGCTAATAGGCTAACCTCAATGATTTCGACTTTAGCTCTTATTCTTATTTTTTTTTTTTTGAAAAAATTAATCTAATTAACTTCATTTGTTTTTTTTGATGTAGGTATATATATATATATAAAGATTGAAACAATGGAGAACTTGAGTTTGCATGCTTGGATTATATATCAAGATATTTAAGAATTCTTACTTATAGAGCTTTTTATTTTTGTTTATTATGATTAATAATGATAAGTTGTGTAAATAATGATTACACTTGTTGATGGATTGTATATATGTTTGGCACTATGAAATTTTTTATTCTTAAGTGATACGATTAATGCGCACACACACACACACACACACACACACACACACACACACATATATATATAATATGTGTACTTTATTTTTGACTGAATAATACGTGTATACAACAAAAGAATAATCATGTATAATGTGCATCAATAGTTGTATAATGTGAGAATAATTTCATAATAATGCACACACACACACACACACACACACACACACACACACACACACACACACACACACACACATATATATATATATTGTAATAAACCAAATTTTTATAACGTGTAAACGTCAAAAATAAATTCTTAAATATGTTAAATAAATATAAAAATGTTCGAAAATATGATTTAAATATTTGTTATAATATTTATAAATTAATAAAATAAATCACATTAGTTATTTTTAATATTTGGATTTTTCACGTGTAAATAGTGAAAATAAAAATTTAAAAATATTAAATAAATATAAAAATAACTAGAAATAAGATTTAAATATTTATTATAATATTTAGTAAAGAAATAAAATAAATCATGTTGGTTCAAGTTGGCGAAAAATCAAAAACTAATTTTGATAGTTATGGGGGTTTATTGAACTAATTTCGAAAAAAAAAGAGGAATTGGGTAAAATTTTCTTCTATGCACAGTAACCATGGTTACTATTCATGTGCGGATACTATTCATTCGAGGCTATTAATCTCATTGTAAAATCAAACCAGAGAACGAGAAATCAAAAAACGAAAATTCTAAGAAAATTTGTGATTTTGGGTTTTTTGTTCTAAGATCATCGGAGATCCGATTTTCGCCCGGAGACAGTCAAAACGATCCAGATCGAGTCTAGAGCAATCCTAAGCATCTAAGGTAAGATTTTAAAGCTTTGAACTATTAAGAT
>JAJIYU010015791.1:0-12464 GCA_030144865.1 Tinospora cordifolia | reverse complement strand
AAAGATAATCTAATAAGTGAGAGTTTAACAAATTAATGATGTATATAGTTTAACGAACCGTGGATGAGTTTAAGCGTTTAATCATTGCTCTTCCCCTAATAAGAAAATAGTGTTCGTAAATGTAAATATAGTTTAATAAATTTTTAAAAATTTGCAATGATAAGACTATGTATCACAAAGTGATTTTTTATATACTTTTAAACAAAGCCAAGATCTAATACTTTTTTTCTTTCCTTTTTGTCAGCCTAAACTATATGGTAAAAAATATATAGTAGAATCATAAAACATATTATTATAGTTAAAACAAAGAGTTGATTGAGTTATGTTGAATTACTTTTTTTACAATGTTCGTATAAATGTTGTAGTATATATTTATATAATTAAAACATTCATAACTATTAAATTATCTATTACCTACGTTATATATATATTATGTCTGATAATTATTATCTAAAGCGTGACAGTATTTATTAATATATTACTTGCATTTTGATGCCTCTACAATAGTTATGTAAACATTTTTTCCTTAGAACTTATAATATCGAATATTGTGACGTTGATCCAAGCCTTTTGACTAACTAAAACTGAAAGAGAAAACGAAATAAAAATAACATTTTATTGATATTGTGATAAAAAAAGCCCTATTTCAAAGGGTTCACCCTTAACACTAGTCGCACCAGTGTGATCTAGGAAGAGCGGAGCCAAAGAGTACAAACTTCGGTCCGGAATCGATCTCTCTCTTCAACTTAAATTCTCAGGTAAATTCAGCCCCATGATTGTTCATCCACTTGATTCCGCAATCGATTTATGGATTTCGTTGAAGTCCTAATTTTAATTTCTAATTCATCGGTACAAATTTCTTAGTTTACCTAGTTTCGCAGTTGTTAGAGAAGGAGCAATGGGAGGAGGAGAGCATGGACATGGAGCAGAAGCCCATGGAGATTTCAGAACGAAGGTTTGGAGCATGACGGGAGGGCCGTACTGTAGGCCTAAACACTGGAAGAGAAACACTGCAATCGCCATGGCCGGCGTTTTTCTTATCTGTATTCCGATTGCGATGAAATCTGCGGAGCTCGAGGTATCAATTTAATTTCTAATCTTCATTTGTTCTTTATGACATTTTTGGTGTGCGAATTGCGGTTTATACCGGTTCACGCCATTGTTGGGTGCTGTATTAGATTGAAAAGGGAAAGAAAGAGTTGTCATTAATCACGAGTTTGTGACAGTGTTTTGAATTACGGATGCACATCTTTCTGTCGGTGGCCCTTTTCAGAAAAAGGGATATTAAAATTCCGTTATAAAATAAATAAAAAATTGGGAAGATGTGCTAAATGGGCGTGTCCCTTCATAAACACTTATTCATTTAAAGTCATGTGACTTTTAAATGGCGTCCAGGATCTTGTATGGACATGTCTTCAAGAAAATGAGTCTTTCCAATGATGTTGCACCCTTGTTTCAACTATAACTGTTATCCACTAGGAGTCAGTTCATTTAAAGCCTGTTTCACACATGGGAATAGGATACATTGGTTGGAACATCTTTTAATCTCATTTGCCATTTTATCCAATTTGAAGAGCATAAAAGAAGATGGCTAAAATCAATGTTGTCAAGGTGACATCTAGCCACCTCAAGTGCTTAAAGTTAGATGGTGGCCTAAATGCTATAAGAGGGCGTTTATAATTTTTCTTTTTTGGAGGGCTTTTTTTAGGACTTAAATTAATAAAAAAATTAATTTAACAATATATTATTTATTTTAATACATTATCAACTTTACACACACACACACTCATATAGAGGGAGGGACCAATGAGTAAATACATATTTGTTTTAAGAACACTTAAATAATTATTTTATGATTTGTCTCAGCCCGCATATGCCCCCTTTACCCCATAGAGGCTTATTGGTAAAATGTCAGTCTAAAGAATGAAATTCACCTCGTGATTTCATTTCTGCTCAAACTTTTGATCTTATGGTTCCATTATCACTCCATTTGCTAATCATCCTCGTTGTTCATCCCTTTTCCTCCTCATTGATAACAATATTTTTATTCTTATCATTTTTGGTCCAAACAGAGGATAGCTCTATTTTCAATCTTATTCTATCTAATCTTATCCGGTTTTTATCCTACAAAATAATCTTTCACTATCCTACAGACCAAACAAACCCTGATGATCACACATTTAGTTGCAACATCGCATTCTTGTATTTTAGTCATGGTGTGTTTTTAGAGTGCTTTACATATATTGGTTTGTCAACATTGTGTTTTGGAGTGTTACAGTTACAAGATATGATAATTGTCTCCAAGAGACAATTAGGTTATTATAGAGTGCAATTTTTGTTGGAACTTTTGGCAACTAAACAATGGAGCTTGGATGCAGAGTATTATTATGATTTTGAAATACGATTAACTCCCTCTTGTGGCTTTTTCGATGAGGTTTTGGAAAGTACCTTTGTCAATGGCCTACGACCTAGGATTCAAGCAAAATTCTGCTTGCATAATCTTGTGGGCCTAATGAACATTGTGGAATATGCCAATGGATCAAGGAGAAGAATTTGTTGCTCAAGCCCATGTTCCCAAGACTCAGTAATGCCCTATCACATTACCTTTGGAGTGATTGACAATGGATCCCCTCCCTCCTCTTGTCAATAACACTCTTATGGCATGAAAAGAATGTCTACCCAAAACCAATGTTTGCTGTGGAACTCCAAGATCGACAACGTCATGCCTTTGCTTCCATTTTGATGAGAACTTTTTCCCTTAGTTGTTGCTTCAAACTAGGTTCTAACCTCCTCATGGTGCATGATGATGACGATCCATTGGAGATACCAAAGGCTAGCATTGTGCTCATGTTACTAGACGTCATGACTCCTAAATGTGTGCATCTTAGTCAACCCTCTCATTAGACGTTTTACACTAGGTACTATGAAGGTTAAGTTGTTTGTTTGGTGACCGTGAGGTGATTATGTTGATTGATGGCGACACAACATGTAACTTCATGTCCATGGATCTATTTCATCAATTGGGGATACCAATCACAAACACTACAAAGTTTGAAGTGGAAACAGGCAGTAGAGAATTTGTTAAAGGGTGTGGTGGTTGCAAGGATGTAGTTTTGCATTCGAGGACCTAATGGCGGTTGAATCTTTTTTACCCATTGATCTGGGCAACGTTGTTGTGGTCTTTGGACTCGGCTGGGTTGGCTTTGTAGAACAGAGGTTGATGGAATGTGCTTGAGATTTATCAGAATAGGATACGAGGTTATTATTCCTTGATGGGATTTAAGCCTTCAAAATTTGGCAATTTCCTAGAAGGCCATGTCCAAGGCCCTTTAGAATAACATGCTGAAGTTTTGCTCGAGTTTCATGCGATATTGGTGCCTTTAGAGTCCCGTCTTGCAATTACAGTTCAGCTGGATCCTACGCAGGCTGATTTTGATGGCAATTATGACATATTTTGACTTGTTGAATGGGTTGCCTCCTGTCATAATACTGATCATGACATACCTCTCTGCCGAGGTACTAATCCCATTAATGTGTCCCCTATTGTTACTCTCAAGTGCAGAAAAATGAGGTTGAGCATTTGGTCCTAGAGATGCTTTCGACCAGCGTCATCCAACGAAGAACAAGCGCGTTGCCTATTCTCATGTTGCTGGTGAAGAAGAAAGACGATAATTAGTGTTTTGTGTCTACCATGCTCTCAATTGAGCCACTATTTTGGATTGTTCCTATTCTATTCAACGATGAATTGTTGGATGAATTCTATTGTGTGCATGTTTTCTCTCAACTCAATTTTAAAAATTAGGGCATCACTAGATTCGCATGCATCTGGACAAGGTTCCAAAGCCAACCTCCGACACCCATGAAGGCCATTATGTATGAGTTTTTTTTAATGCCTTTTGGGCTCACCAATGCTTAAACCACTTTCCAAAGCCTTATGAACACAGTCTTCCACTACTCTCCAAGTAAATTTTTTCCAATGTTTTTTATGACATTTTTTTGTATACAATTTAAACTTGGATGAGCATTTGGTCCATCTCGACTTGATTCTCTCTACTCTTTGGCAGCACCATTTGTTTGGGACATTGGTATCTTCCGATTGTGTTACAATTGACTACGGGAGGATTATGGCTATGGTCACCTGGCCACTCCCAGTTCGTTATAGGAATTTTATGGTTTTTTGGTCTCCTAGGGAACTACTGTTGCTTTGTGGTGCTATTGCTAGTTCGCTCTAGATAGAATCGTATATTTGGGAGCACGGTGTCTTTAATTGGTGTTACAATTGACTTGGGGAAGATTGAGGCTATGGCCATTTGGCCACTCCCAGCTCATTACAGGAACATTGCTGTTTTCTTGGCCTCCTAGGGTATTGCTGTTGCTTTTTGGTGTGTTAAAGCATCATTGCCAGCCCTCAAACTTAGCTGTTAGAGAGGAATGCTTTGTGTTGAGACTCTGCCTTTTACGCCTTGAAGCATGTCATGGTTTCTATGCTTGCTCTAGAGCCATTTATAGTTGAAACCCAGGCATTAGGTTTTGGGTTGGGCACAGTGTTGATGCAGCAAGGTCACACTATTGCTTGTTTTAGTTACAGCCTGTCGGAGGAGTTTTTGTTCAGTATATACCATGAGCTTATGGTTTTTTTTGCTGTCTGATAGTGGATGCATATCTTCTTGGCTCTCTTTATTGTCCTCACAGACCAATGAAGTTTGAAGCTCCTCTCAACCAAAGGGGAGGTAATGTGGATTGCCAACGATGGATTGCCTAGCCACTCAGATTCAATTTTGAGATTAGAATCACCCAGGGTTAGAAAATAAAGCTGCAAATTCGTTATCTTGACATCCTTTGAATTCTGACTTGGCTATGCTCTCCATTTCTTCCATTTTGGACTTGTCCACTTTGAGGTCACAGGTGGAGACTGATCCTTATTTTAGCAAAATCAAATTAGCCTTGATAGGATATCCTGATTCTTATTTGAATTTCTCTACATTCAGGGCAGATTAGCCATAGGCTGATTCATTGAACATACCTGCCCTTATGCATGAGTTTCATAGCTCAATAATGGGGGGCCATCCCAGGTTCTTGTACACTTATAAGTGCGTTACTGCTGTATTATATTGAAAGGGATGAAACAGGTCATCAAACACTTTGTAGAGGAGTGCATGACCTGCCAACAACGTAAGACCCTAGCTCTCTCCTTACCAACCTGTTGCAACCCCTCCCTATTCCAAATTAGATTCGGGATGATATCTCAATAGATTTTATTGAAAGCCTAAGTCTGGTGGTTTTGATGTCGTCATGGCAGTCATTGATCGCCTGAGCAAATATTCACATGTTACAAACCACCCTTTCACTGCACCTATTGTAGATCTTGTATGTTTTGTAGGAGGTCGTCCTCCAATTACATGGGTTCCCTTGCTCTATTATCTTGGACAGTCATCGGTTCTTCTTGAGCTCTTGTAGGAAGAAACTTTTTCACTTGCATGGTACTGTTTTACACTACATCATGGTTGACCATCCACAAACAGATGGCTAATCTAAGGTGGCGAACCATTGCCTGTAGACTTATTTGTGCTGTTTTGCTGGTGGTTATCTGTAGTGTTGGCGACAGTGATTGGCTTGGCTGAATATTAGTATAATACTTCCTAGCACAGCTCCAGGAATGCTGCTCCTTTTCGCCCAGTGTATGGTCAAGACCCCCATCTATTGCTTTGTTTTCTCTTCTTCCTCCTACATTGTGTCTGTTGAATCTTGTCCAGGAGTGTTAACATATTCTAAATGAGCTGAAATTGCATCTTTCCTGTGCTCAAGCGCGCATGAAGTGGCGTGCTGATTCTCACTACTACAATCTCCATGTCGAGGTTGGTGATTAGGTTTATCTGGAATTGCACCCTTTTCGGCAACAATCCTTGGCTTGCCAGCATGTCAAAAAGCTCGCATCTAAACTTTTTGGACCTTACAAGGTGGTGCAGTGCATTGGCAATTGTTCTTGATGGGGTTGAGGTTAGAGATAACCTATTATTAGAATGGTGTATGAAAGGAAAAAGAAATGGGTAAATGATAGGAACCGAGTCCCACTGATGTTTGACAGGGATTTAGTTGCTAATAGATTCTTTTGTCTGTTTTCTTTTGGAAAGAGAGTCTAAATTCACATGCTGTATTTCATTTGCTACTCAATTAAACTGTGAGTAATGTAAGGAGAGTGAGAACATTCTTTCCATATCTGTTTCTTTCTTCTATAAATCTGTCTTGCTGAGATCTGAAATTATAATTGAGCTGGTAGTTCCCTTCTGATTCTTCTATTCAATTAAGTTGTATCCTATCAGAATCTTACGGTTCATGAATCTTTTCTTCTATTCAGTTAAGCCGTTCCTATCAGAATCTTACGGTTCATTTATTTGAATCTGCACTTATTCAACAAGGTCCAAACAAGTCAATTTCTGTTAAAAAATTTTGACTACTTGGATGTGTCTTTGGAGTATTATTTTTACTATTCAAAAATGAATTCAGTTATGACTTACTAATTAGTGTGAAGACGGAACTTGTGAGGCCCTTGAAGTTTATATTTATGTTGATATGGCACTCTTTAAATTTGCTAAGTTTTAAAATTGTTTTAAGCATACGGTTGTGCAGTTGAGGAAGCTCTCCATTAACCTTGGTAAACTTACGTGCACTACTGCTATAACTGTGTTACACTTTTCTAGTTCTCTAGGTATGTTTTTCTTCTATATAATAGATGTGCATGCTCTAAAGTATTTTTGGGCTAAATGTTAAAAAAGTTTATATTTATTTCTAATCTAATTTCATCCTCCTTCAATTGAAGAGGCCAATTGGCTCCTGACTACTTCTCCTGGTCATAGACCATGCTTTGACTACACATAATGAAACTGAGTCCTTTCAAGTTTTGTTACCTGCTTGGAGTTCCCTTGTAATTTGTTGAACCTTCACATAATGGTTCACTTCCAGTTTGCCAAAATCAAATTAAAACCTTGTGAAAGTAAAAAAAGAAAGAAAAGATTCATGTAGGTGATTTCAAGTTATTGATGTTTTTATCGTTTGTTATTTGTTCATAGTGGTAACAAAATACAGAATTCCCTCTACTTTTTTTTCCCTCTCTTGGCATTACTCCTATTGTTAACATTCAAACCGCCATCCCCTCTCTATGAATAACCTGGACCATGGGTAATGGAGTTGGTCTATTTGAATAAGTTGTTTAGTTTTTTCACTAGTAATCATGAAATCCCTGATCTTTACAGTTTGTAATAGAATACCTTGTGTAGTTCTCATCCATTTTCTTATGTTTGACAGATTTAGTTGAGTTTTATTTCTTTAATATAACATTCCTCTTATTGTCTTTCTTTTTTTCAGCAAAGGCCTCATCATCCGGTTCGTCCAATTCCTTCACAGCTCTGGTGCAAGAATTTTGGAAAGAAGGAATATTGATTGTAATGGTGAGCTTGAAAATAAGTTTGCTTAGTTTACTTGTAATGAAAGACGTTTTGTTTTTAATGTGGCTTTGATTAATGACGCTGCCTGTTGGAGAATTACTAAACCTGTTGAGACTTTGAATACCTTCTGATCGTCAAATTGATAATAAAACAAGAGTGGCAAATATGTTAAGACTGTCTTCAAGCCTCGTCCTTGTCTTCACATTTCTGTGTCAGGGTGTAGAAGAAAAGGGTATTTGCAGCCAAACTCCAAAGATCTGTGGTACTTGGTGGGAACATCTGTATCCAATATTTTCATTAGGGGTTTGTTTTAGAAAATAAATATTTCTTATTGTTACTCAGGTAGTGATTTTTGGGTAAGGGAGTCATTTGCATGCAAGTCCATGTTATCCCTGCAAAAGCTAAAATTAAGGGCTTCTCATAATGCAAAGATGCATATGTTCCTGTTACGCGTGATCCATGGTGTGGAAACCCCATCAAAAGTAATATGATTGATTGTCATAGAAATAATATAATAAAATGTCAATGTTTTTAACTTAATTTTTTATTTTATTTTCTCCAAAGGCAAGGGCTGATATTTAATAGATGTCTTTCTTCAAACTTGATTAATAATGAACGATAAATTTGGTAGCAATTTAATTTAAAATTATGATATAAAAGGTTTTATAACCAATAACCCGTTGGTTACGGTTGTTTTATGGTGTTTGGTAACTTTAGAGTAGAACTATAAATTTTATAAAAATAATTTTATTTAGAATATCTTAAGTGTTATTACAATTAGAGGCTATGGATTTAAGGTACAAGTAGATGTTAAATAGAGTTTTTCTTTTCTTTTCTTTTTTTTTTTGGGAAAGTTTTATTTTATTAAAGATATAAGTGAGGAGGCACATTTTAAGATACCAAACATTATGAAAAAGGTACAACATACTTTATTTACACAACTTATGTCCAACCTTTTTCTCTGTGCAAAAAAAAAAAAAAAAAAAAAATCAAATTAGAAATAATGAGCATAATAATTTGATATGGACAGCAATTTAATATTAGGTACCACTTCGTTTATATCGTCATAACATCAATCATGGGGTTGGGTGAGTATTGAGCTCTCTCTCTCTCTCTCTCTCTCTTTTTTTTTTCTCATTTTTTCCTTTGTACGTAGGTTTTAGAAAATGACAACAGATGAGGACCCGATCCTAATTCCTGACCACCTTTTTAGCTTAAAATTAAATTAAACCATATTATCTTTTATTATAGCAATATCTGAACTGCGACAAAGGAGATGGCAAGGACATGGTTCATGGACATTTTGCCCGTCAGTAACCGTGACCCTTTAACTATAGTTAAAAAATAATATTAATAAAGTTGTATTATTTGTACAGTGCGTCTTCAAAGCACATTTACAGCAAAGTACAAAAAATACAATAGAAACCCCAAGCTTCCCATGCATTGCACGTGGTGATTAGGTTTGGGTCGCTTGACAAACCCTCACCAGATATCCATCTTGATACTAATTAAACGTGGGAATCATCTAGATTTTTTAACCTTGCTTATGAATGAATTTGAATGACGATCATGCCCTACCTTTGGTGCATTTAAGACTGCTTGGATATATTATTTTTAGATTTTTTTTTCTAAAAGTTAAGATTTATCTTTTACATAAAATAAGTGTAATATCATGTTTAGTTACGAAGGAATAACATAAAAAAAAACTTAGGTCTATGAAAACTTTCATATCTTAGTTTTATTGGATTATTCAATCTTATTATTTTTAAAGGAATTATTTCTGAAACTATTATTTCTTATTTGTTGTTCTTTTTTTTTTCTACTTTTACTTTTATTTTTTTTGTTATCTTATTTACACCAAACATTATATTATATTATTTATTATTTTTCTAAATTTAACTGTATCTCATTCTATTATTGTAAATCTCATTTTAATTTTTTTTAAACAATTTAATCTTATCCTAAGCACCAAACCCTTTTCAGACCTTCCTTTAATAATGGTTCAAACAATTACCACCTACAATTTTATAATAAATTTACGTAACTGTCTTTTATTTTTATTTTTATTTTTATGTAAAGCACTGGTTAAAAATATTCATAATTATATCCATAGTAATTATACAAGCATACGAAGATTGCTTAGGATTTGTGACTTGAACTGTAAGTGTAAGTGACCAACACTCGTCTAATTTGTGACCTTTAAATTGATATTAGTATTAGTAACAATGTTTTAAAGTACATGTGATCTGCCTCAGAATGATTAGCTTTAAAATAAATAAATTAATTAATTAAAATACAGCCAAGACCTGCTAATCCAATGTTGACCACAAAATCCAATGTTTATATATGTATATATAATGATAATCCCAACAAATGATCACAGGGCATTTTAGTAATTTAATCAGGAAAAGTCAAAATAACAAAAATAAAAAAGAGGGGTTAGTTTTACGGTCTTTTCCCTCACTGTTCTCCCTATAAACCTCCATGGGAAAAAATAAAAGAAAATTTTGAGACACAAAAGATAATTGCTTTTTTATCTCTTTGTCTTTGTGAGATTCATCGCCCTTTCTTTCCCTGTTCTTCTCTGTTCTTCAGCTTATCTTCTTCTTTCAGATGGCTGTTTTGCAGCTTTGGGAGACTCTAAAAGATGCTATTACAGCGTATACAGGCCTTTCTCCGGCAACTTTCTTCACCTTGTTGGTCTTATTGTTGGCCACTTACTATGTAATCTCTGGGTTGTTTGGGTCTTCTGCTCCGCCACCGAGACATAGAGAGTATGAAGAAGAATCGGAGCCATTACCTCCTCCTGTTCAGCTCGGTGAAATCACTGAAGAGGAATTGAGGGTTTATGATGGATCGGATCCCAAAAGGCCCTTGCTCATGGCGATTAAGGGACAGATCTATGATGTTTCCCAGAGCAGGTATAATTTTTAATTTGGGTTTTAGTGTTGTTTCTAGTAAAGGGTTTTTAATAGATTTTCGTTTTGTCGAAGAAGACGATCTTTTCTTTTCATCGATCAGCGGGTTTTTCTCTTGTAATTTCTGTTTCGACTTCAGGTATTTGAAGGATATGAGTTTTTATTTTGTGATTCTCTTGTTTTTGACGCTTCTGCTGTGTAATTTAGCTGTGAATTTGACTACATTAGGGTTTAAGAGAGATGAGTTCTTAAAATTATTTAATGAAATCTGACTATTGTTTATAACTACTTTATTTATGTTAGAAATCTGAAGTGAATTTCTGCTTTTAGTCTTGGACGATGTAGATTACGCATAAGCATGGAATTAGTTTTACTCCCTAAGTGATATTCATGATTATTGTGTTAATTTTATATTTCTGGTTAGGAATTTTTAGTTTCAACTAGTTTACTGTCTGGAAGACTGAATTGGCTATGCTATAGTTATGTTCGGGCTTTCTCAGTTCATTTCTTGACTTGAAATAATGGTTTTAGTGGTGTTTCATGGTGCTGAAACAGAAGTTTTATCAAGTCTAGACGACCTGACGTATTACTCTTGTTCAAAAGCTTTAGGGTTGAGCAGCTTTGCTACTTTTTGAGTCAAGAAGTGGTTTGTATGCATGATAATGTGTTGGAAATGGAATATCAGTATTTTACATACATTCTATCGGTGGTCGAAAGGATTTGTGCTATCACATCTTTCTTCAAGGAATTCAAGTTTCTCTTTTATTGGCCCTTGAAAGCAATTCCAATGTGCCTAAAGAAGATATTCCTTGTACATGGGATTAACCTCCTATTCTTTTTGTTTGTATTTCTAAATTATTAGTTCATGTGAATCGTCAAAATGAATATCTAATGTAAAGTGTTTCTCGTTGAAGGATGTTCTACGGACCTGGTGGACCGTATGCTTTGTTTGCTGGTAAAGATGCCAGCAGAGCTCTAGCTAAGATGTCCTTTGAAGAGAAAGATTTGACTGGGGATATCTCAGGCCTTGGGCCATTTGAACTAGATGCCTTGCAGGACTGGGAATACAAGTTTATGGGCAAGTATGTTAAGGTTGGAACAATTAAAAAAACTGTGCCAGTATCTGATGGGTCAGCAGCACCAGGCGACTCTTCAGAGGCCGCAGAAGGAGATGCTGCTAAACCCGCAGAAGGTGGACCATCAGAGACAACAGTGGTAGAAGATGCAGCTGGGGATCACAATGCCAAAGACATTAGGGTTGTTGATGAAGCCAAGGCAGAGTAGTTCATGTATCTATAAGGTCTCAGAGGTTTATCACAAGGTAATTCTACATTTATTTGCCTTTCTTTTAGTACTCTTTTGTTGTAGACAAACTTGGTATAATGTGTTCACTTAATAAGGTGCAAAGCATGTTAATCTTGGAGCGTCAAGGCTGAAACTTGGATGCTTTGTTCAGCTGCCATCCAGATAGACTGTATTGTTTGTTTATTTATCAAGAAAAAAAAATACATAATTTAGAACATTTTTAATGCGTTATGGATTTTGTTTTAAAAAGTGTAATGTCATCAATATTAAGGAACTTAGCTTCTTTTATTCATAAAATGTTAATTTTAAAGTAAAAAAAAAATGTTTTAATGCTTCTATTGAAAATAAATACGTTGATAAAGAGTTAAATGATTTTTTTTTAAAACATTTAATGAAACAAATTTATTATCTATAGATTTTGTGGCAATAAAACAACCACAAATTGCAGGTAATTTTTGGTTCAACATTCGGAACTGCGAGGAGGTTATTCATTCAACATATTGTTCTATAGATGTAAATAACTTTGCTTAACTGTGTCTTTGCCGCCAGACTCATGCATAGAAATTAGGTTTTAGCAAATGACACCAAGTTTTATTTTTTTCCAGTTTTTTACAGTGTGTCTGTATGTTTTTGCTAACAATAGTTTTAATATTTTTTAAGAAAGGCACATATTTAAAAAAAATATTATGTAATTCACATGTAGAAGTGGCAACATTAAAAACATGGCATTAATGTTTAGTATGTACAAAATGTTTTTGAATTAAAGAAAAAATCCGCTATCCTATTCATGGTCATAGTT
>JAJIYU010015790.1:0-12466 GCA_030144865.1 Tinospora cordifolia | reverse complement strand
GTTCTTCCAACCGGTGCGTCACCCACAGTGCTGTAACCTCTTCCGAACTACTCAAAGAGTTCTTCACAGCCTTAATCACTCCAATCTAATAAACAATGAGAGATTTATCTTGTCAATAACCTTGATGATCAAATATAGGGTACTGTTTATGCAATTACTGCAACTATTTTCTACTACTACTACTACTAATAATGGATGTACAGTTCAAGCATAAACTAGTTAACTCTTTAAGTCATTCAATTGGGCATCTCTGTTGTCAGTCTTGATAGTCTTTTAGCTCCATTTACTTCAATCCAAATCCCTCTTTCTTGTTTTCAATTACTTTTGCCACATTTACTGTGTTGATTTTGAATATTTAACATCTACGATTTAATTTTATTAACCAATTAGCCTTATTTTTACTTTTTCAAATATAGTTAGATTCAACTAATTTTAATAATCAGACTGATTTTCCAGTGGGACAACACTATTGCTTGTCATTTTATTACTTGTGCAACAATTTAATTTTATTAACCAATTAGCCTAATTTTACTTTTTCAAATATAGTTAGATTCAACTAATTTTAATAATCAGACTGATTTTCCAGTGGGACAACACTATTGCTTGTCATTTTATTACTTGTGCAATCAGTGCACTAGCAGGAATTTTTCGTGAAATTGTAATTGCAACAATGTGCTGTTACCAAATGGATCAATAAAATTTCACATATATTTAGCTTTTAATTACTTATGCATCTAATCAATGTACTGCTTCTCCTCTTGCAATTTTCAATTGTGCATTTAGTTAATTTCCTGCTAATCCATTAATTCCAAATGCAGTTACTACATTAAGCTAGAAGTGTTCTTCTACAACAATTCTTCCACTAATTACTAGCGGCAGAGAGACACAAGGATGCTAATTAGTGGAAACTATCATAATTCAAAGAGGCAGTAGGCCACCAATAATAAATGGAATTGTGAACGGTCCAATGAAGGGATACCTGATCATTTTCATCTAGAAATGTTGTGAGCTCATCTAGTAATAGCACTTTGCATGCTTCAGCCAAAGCACCAGCAATAGCTACCCTTTGCTTCTGACCGCCACTGAGAGTTTGAACTGGTCTCTGACAATATGACAAGTGCAAGATACAGAAGAGATCAATAAACTACAAATTTGTGAGCATAACTTAAATGGGTCAATTCTATAACATACCCGCAAATAGTCCAACATGCCCACAGCATGTAATGCTTTTGCCACTCTTGTTCTAACTTCATCTTCTGTCAAATCAAATTTACCAAGACCAAAGGCAACATCTGCTTCCACTGTGGGCATCACTACCTACAAAGATGCAGTAAATTCGCCGATTCAGAACTTCCATGTTGCAGTTTACTGTGACAGCTTCCTCATAGGAAAGGCCATGGGGCGGGTAATTATGGTTTTTTTTCTTTTTTTTTTTGGGTGAAGGAATATACACGAAGAATACCGAAGTCTTGAACAAGAGGAAATACCAAATATATGTAAAAAGTGAGCATTGGCAAAAAGATAGAATCCATTCCAACTGTTTATTGAGCTACAAGTATATGATTAAAGTCAAAATGTGATTTCACTGTTCATATCAAAAGGCAGTTTTTTCATTGTATTATTCTATATCAAAATGGGTACAACCATACAAGTAAATGACGTCACTTCCTCTTCTGCTGTTATGATCATACAGGTTCCACTTCTAATGATGATTTCCATCCATCTCCACAATGGATCACCCCACCATCATAAAATAGTGATCCAACCATTATCTGACAGCAAAAACAAAGCACAGTTCATCCAACACAGTGTTTCTTGAATGAGTTCAATTTCATTTTTGAGGATGTTATAAAGTAGTTCTTACAGTATACATGACCTGCAAATTAAGATGCTTTAAAGGAAAGCAAATGTCACCTTAGTGACCATGTTGGTTTCTTCCTTCAGATATGTAGTGAACCATCTGAAGGGAGATAAATTCAGACATTTCAGAGGTGAATTACCAAGCAGCCAAGAAGTATAAATTCAAGAAATACTTCACTTTTGGGTTTCAATTCTTTCGAAGGAACTATACTTTTAATTGATTTAGTCCTTTGAGAAGAACCTATATTATGAATATTAGTACAACAAGCATAGTTATTGCTATCTTTCTTTCCAGTAATTAGTAAAAGAATTCTAAAAGCAACCTACTACTAGTTTATTCTGGTAATGACCTCCACAAGGACATTTGTGGCCTCTTTAACTATCTCTAAATGCCAAAGTAAGTCAAACCAAGTATTTAATAACCTTGCATCTTATCAGGATGCCCATGGTTAAAGGATACAGGAAATGGAGGAAATTGAAATTCATGTGCACAGTTGATTGACAAAGATGCTGCTACTTGTACATATTTTCAGATGTACATCATGTTTTTGACAATAAAAGTAGAAGATTTGTCAAATCAACTATTTCCCCAACTTCTATAAGTGAACTAAAACTTTTCCCAAGATAAAGCTCACAGGAAGAAATCTTTTGGTAAGTTGGGAAAAGCAAAATTACGCAAAGGAAAAAGAAGCAACTCTCAACTTAGCCTAAATACATGTAATTGGGTTACAAAGTTAGTTATGTTATGTAGATTTTTCTTTTTCTTTTTTTATTTTTAAATAAAAGTTTACTCATTGAGATTTGTGTGTGCATATACAAGTATAATGCACTTCCGAAGCCCAAATTTGAATCCACCACAACAAGATCATAAGGATCCATTTGCCTTGTAATTCCATACAAACGACAAAAATGAACCGAAATGATTATTGTTACTATAAATATATGTATTCGATATCATATCCTTCTATATATTTTTCCATGTTTAATGTTTTCCATTTGTTTATGTATTTACCTTGTATTGACTAGAGACTCGTATAAATATCGATGTAATGTTCTTGTGAAATACACCAACAAATTTATTCCTCACATCATATTAGAGAGAGATTTATTTAAGAGGCCTCATATTTGAACCTCATTACAAGCATATTTGCCTGTTTATTTAATTTATTGGTCATCTTTCCTCCTATTATACACGTGCCTTAGCACTCTCCTTATTACTCCATTCTTCTTGTTCATCAGCCTCCGAATCCTTCTCTTGACTCTAATGTAAGTGAAGCAAGCTCAATAAACTTTGCTTTATCAGATGGAATTAATTTGCATGCATCGTCAGCTGATCCAATCATCACATCAACATTTATTGAGCCTATTTCATCCCTAAAGTTCTTCATTCTAGCCAGGTAAGAACTATTGATCCCATCTTCAAGACTATCATTGTTTTTTGGCTTTCACCACTTGTATGAGCCTTGCACTTATCATGAGGCTTGATCTAATCCTTCATGACAAAAAGCTTTGGTAGAAGAACTCCGAGCAATGCAAGAATATGGTCTTAACAATGAAGAAACTTTTGCTTTCATAACCCGACTTACCACCTTCTGATCTTTACTTGCTATTTCAATTGTCTGACAGTAGAAGATATTTCAAATGGATGTCAAAAATGCATTTTTTTAATGGGGAGTTGACTGAAGAAGTATATCTACAACCTCCATAGGGTTTTGATCATCCACCGAGGAAGGTTTGTTGTATTTGTAAAGCTATATGTAGTCTTAAGCAATCTCCTTGAGCTCGTTTTCTAAGTTTAGTTTTGTACTTTCACAGCAAGGTTTTACTCTCAGCTCTTAAGATTTTGCTCTGTTCCTTTGTCACTTAGAGGCTAGGATTGTTATTCTCCTCTTATATGTCAATGATATGGTTATTACAAGAGCTGATATCGCCGACATTCATACATTACTAAGATTTTTTGGTCAAACATTTGAAATGAAGGATTTGAGGTCCCTCAACTATTTCTTTGGTCTTGAAGTCACATTTAGCGCTAATGGATGCTATCTTTCTCAAGTTCAGTATGCATCTGATCTCTTATCTCATTCTGACTTTTTTTTTGAAACAGAAACTGTTGTATTTATAGCATAAAAAAGTTACAAAAGTGTCCGATGAGATATCCGGTCTTAGTTCTCAAGACGCGTACAATTTGAAATTAAAATAGATTGGAGGATTGAACCCCCATTACATAACCAATCCGAAAAGCTATATCCTATCCCTAACTTAGACGTAGAGATCCAACTAGCAAACAAAAGGTTGGATCTCTCCCATATCATATTATCCTATCTTTCTGCATTCAAAAACAATCTTCCATTTCGTTCCTCCCATATTGTGTACCAAACAGCCGCCAAGATGACTTTCCACTACTGACTTATGTGTGCTCTCCTAACCTGGTATGGTATTTGGAACCAGTTTTCAGCTCCAGGGGGGCAGATGGCATTGTGTTGCCTGTTCCATCATCGCCAGATATCCTCTGTTACTCTGCAGTCCTCGAGCATATGTTTGGTGGACTCCTCCTTTTCCCTGCACAGAATACATATAGAGGGTTGTATAACGAATGATTGGGAAGGATCTGTTGGACATTTTCATTAGTCTTAAGTTTGTTAAGGCTGATTAGCCACATTGGGAATCTAGCTTTTAGGGGAGCCTTGGTTTTCCACACAAAATCTATCACGCCCGTTGCATGCTCTGAAACCTGATTTATTATTTTTTCCATTGCTGATCTCACCAAGAAAGTCTTGGTTCCTTCTCCTAACCAACACGGAGTATCCTCCCTTTTTGTATCACTTAGGATGAAGCTATTCAGCCGGCTTAGGAGTTCTCCAATGTCCTCAACATGGTGATCAGCTATGCTCCTTGACAGATGCAAGTTCCATCCCCATTGAATTATGTTATCTGCATGGGTCCTTGTTCTAAAATCTGCCACCGTCCCCTCTTTTCTTAGGCACATGCTATGTATCCTCGGAAAGTCTTCCTTTAGAAGCTTTTGGCCACACCACCGATCATCCCAAAATCTTACATGCTCTCCATTTCCAATTTTCCAGCATATAAGGGGCCTAAACTGGTCGTAAAGGCTGTGAATGTCCTTCCATGGTGCTCTATGACTGCATTTTTTGTTAACAGCTGCTTCTTTTCTAAAGGCTCGAGAACCATGAATACTTTTCACTATAGTGGCCCACAAGGTTTTTGGTTTTTCCATCATTCTTCAAAGTAGTTGAGGAGCATAGAGTTAAAGGCAGGTCGGGGGTTGCGTGGTCTCAATGAAGATAATTTCCTGGAACATCAGGGGGCTGGGCTCCAGCCAAAAGTGTCGTACGATCAGGAAAGTCCTTCGCTCAGCTGCCCCTCACATAATTTCCATTCAGGAAACAAAACGAGGCCGCTTCTCGCAAGAGACCATAGGCCTCGTGTGGAGGAAAAGGTTCTGCAATTGGCTCCACATTCCCACCGATGGCTCAGCCGGAGGAATCTTAGTTGCTTGGGATACTAGATTCATCACTATTATAGACCATTTCTATGGTAGACACTCTCTCTCGATCCAAATCAGTCATCCGAGCAGCTGCAGTTGGTGGTTCACCGCAGTTTATGGCCCTTGTTCTGACAAGGACCGAGACCCATTCTGGGATGAGTTGGCGGCGCTTTCAGAACTGCTCTCCGGGCCGTGGTGTGTAGGAGGGGATTTTAACGCTATTAGATGTAGGGAGGAAAAGAATCATGATCGGCCCCTGTCTCTCAGCACGAAACAGTTTGACGACCTTATCAACGAGCTTCATCTGAGAGACATCGACCTATTGAATGCTAGCTTCACTTGGTCCAACAATCGGGATCTTCCTTCTCTGTCAAGATTGGACAGATTCTTGGTTAATGCTGATTAGGATCGTCTTTTTCCAAATAGCAGGCACACGACTCTTCACAGACACACATCAGACCACTGGCCTATTCAGCTGGACACTCAACCTAGGAGGTGGGGTCCCATTCCCTTCAAATTCGAGCACTCTTGGATGGACAGGAAGGATTTCTGTAGTAATTTGAGAGGCTGGTGGCACAAACCGGTTGAAGGGAGATGGAAGGATTATAGATTCATGCAGAAATTAAAGCAGTTGAAAGTAGACTTAAAAATCTGGAGCAGGAACTTCAAAGCGGAAGATGAGCAAATGCTGAAGGAGTTGCATCAAAGTATTCAGGAGATAGACCACAGAGCTGAGCAAGGGCACATCCAGCAGGGAGATAAGACTTTAAGGTCTGAAACTATCTAGAAGATTAATACCCTTGATAATAGAATCGAAAGGGAGGCTAGACAGAAAGCTAGAGTGAAGTGGGCTAGGGAAGGGGACACTAACTCAAGATTTTTTCACAGACTCCTCACAATTCGGAAGGAAAGGGCTTTCATTTCCAGCATTAAGGACGGAAATGGTGTGCTGTTGGAGGAGGAGGGGGACATCCAGAATCACATCATTGCATATTACAATAATATTTTTGCTGATGGAAATAGAGTCAAGTGGGCTACAGATGGGATAGATTGGAATCCCATTTCAGAGGGACAGAGAGAGTGGCTGGAGAAGTCGTTTGAGGAGGAGGAAGTGAAGGAGGCCGTGTTTAGCTGTGAAGGAGAAAAAGCCCCAGGTCCGGACGGTTTTACCATGCTCTTCTACCAAAAGAACTGGGATCTCCTGAAGACAGAAATCATGCAAACACTGCAAGAATTTTTCTCCACAGGAATTGTCAACAAATGCGTTAATGAAACTTACATTCAATTAATCCCAAAAAGGGCTTGTCCGGGTAAGATGGAAGACTACAGACCCATCAGCTTGGTTACTAGCCTTCACAAAATCATTGTCAGGATTCTAGCTAGGAGGTTAAGGGAGGTGATTTAAGTCACAATAGCAGATAATCAGCTGGGCTTCGTCAACCAGAGACACATTTTTGATGCCATTCTGATTGCTAACGAGGCAGTGGAGGATTATAGAGTCCGGAAAAAAGAAGGGCTGGTAGTCAAAATTGACTTCTCTAAGGCGTATGATTCGGTCAGATGGAAGTACCTCATCTATGTTTTGAAGAGAAAAGGTTTCGGAGAAAGATGGTGTAAGTGGATATACGGTTGCATTTCTAAAGTCTCGTATTCCATTTTCATTAACGGACAGCCGAAGGGGAAAATCTTTGCTGAAAGAGGCCTCAGACAAGGTTGTCCTCTTTCCCCTTTCCTGTACATTCTTGTAGCAGACAGTCTTCACGGTATTTTGGAAAGGGCTAGGCAGTTCGGGTTTCAAGGCTTCGAGGTAGGCCAGCAAAAGATTCATCTGTCTCATCTTTTCTATGCAGACGATGCCCTTTTCTTCTTGGGCAACTGTCCGAAAACCTGGGATATGCTTCTTCGGGCTCTGGAAAGTTTTTCCCTGGTTTCTGGTCTGCATATAAACTTTCACAAAAGTCAGTTGGCAGGTGTTAACATTAAAGAGGCAGACATGGTTCTTGCTCACAAGATGTTCGATATTCCTGTTGTCAAGTGGCCGATGAAGTATTTAGGCTTGCCTTTGGGGGGAAATCCAAGGCGGATATCCTTTTGGGAGCCAGTTACTCACACTGTTAACAAAAGGATTGAAGGATGGAAATGTTCTTATCTCTCAAGAGGCGGTCGGTTACTATTGATCAAAGCAGTCCTAGAGGTGCTTTCGATGTACTATATGTCTATCTTTCGGATGCCCTCAATGGTTCAGCAAGAGATCGATAGGAACATCAGGCGTTTCTTTTGGAAAGCCGAAGGAATTGAGAAGGCTCAAATGCTTGTAAGATGGCAGCTGGTTTGCAAACCTAAGGAGGAGGGAGGTCTGGGAGTAGCCCATCTTATGACAAGAAACAATGCTCTTGCTTCTAAATGGCTGTGGAGATTTTCCACGGAGCAAAACCAGTTGTGGAGTAAAATTATTGCCAGTATTGCTGCTCCCAAAACGGAATGATTGCAGGAGTCAATCCCAAGGTGACACACAGATCTCCTTGGAAATTCATCCACTCCCTGTATGACAAATTCAGGCCCCAAATTCAGTGGAAGGTTGGAGATGGGAGTGTCAGATTTTGGGAGGACGCGTGGTATACCACTCTTCCTCTCAAAGAAGAATTTCCAAGACTTCACAGAATTTCTCAAGATCCAACAGCTTGCCTAGCACAGATGTGGAGAAGTTTCGAGAACAACTCCAGTAGTGGGGATTGGAATTTGGGCATGCGAAGGCAGCTCAAGGATGAGGAAATAGAGGATTTGGCCAATCTTCTCTCCAGTTTACAGTCTGTGCGTCTCAATGCATATCCTGACACGTGGAAGTGGACCAAAGATAAGTCTGGATCTTTTACTACCAGTTCCTGTTACAGTGCTTTCCTTGCAGAGGATCTGCGAACACCCAATGCTCAGTTGGCTTTAATCTAGAAGACCAAAATGCCGACAAAATATAAAATCTTGGCATGGTTGATCATGCAAGGAAAACTTAACTGCACTGCCCAGATTCAGAAGAAATTCCCTTCTCATTACTCATCTCCTTCTTCCTGTTGCCTTTGCAGGGCCGCTGAGGATGACGTCCGTCACATTTTTGGGGACTGCAAGGTCTTAACGGTGGTCTGGAGTCATTGGCAGCAGGATTTATCAATTATGCCTCGTCCCCCTAACAACTCAAATGTTCATGCATGGATGGCAGATCAGCAGGTTCATATGCGAAGCTACTAGTTGTTGATCACTTTTGCTATATGGGCAGCCGTGTGGGAGGCGAGAAACAGATGTATTTTCAAAAATTCGGATATTAATGTAACCATTGTAACAGAGAGATCTCACATTTTGTTTGCAACGTGGGTCTCCGTTAGTAATCTAGGTTTAGGATACTCTTTCAGTGAGTGGGTGACGCAGTGGGCGTCGATTTTGTATTTAAGATAGTCGGTCCTTGGGTTGTGAAGGGTCTTCCCCTCGTAGTTGCATCTTTTTGTTTCTTTTTGGACAGCTCGTCCAATTTATAAAATGTCTACTTTCAAAAAAAAATAAAAAATTGCATCAGTGATCTGTCTGTCCTTGACAAACGTCATTTGGTGCTCACTTTTGATCTTTGGCAAAACCTTCTTTAACTTGTTAACTAGGGTCTTGGATAATATCTTATAAAGACTTGTAACCAAACTAATAGGTCTGAAATTAGACACCTTCATGGAATTGAGCTTCTTTGGGATGAGACAGATGTAGGTCTCATTAACTCTTCTATTTACTACCGCATCATTATGAAATTCTGCCATAACTTCACAGATATCCTTCTTGAGGATATCTCACTCCTTCTGAAAGAAAAACATAGTGAACCTGTTAGGCCCCAGAGCTTTGTTACCATCACAGCTAAAAACCGCTTCTCTTATTTCCTCTTCTTCGAAGGCTCTTTCCAACCATACCTTTTCTTCCTCAGAAATTTGGTTCCATTGGAGGCCTTCCACTCCCCATCTGCATTCAGACTTATCTTGGAACATCTGATCATAGTAACTAATGATCAAATTTTGAATGTCTTCCACTTCTTCTATCAGGTTGCCTTCTCGATCTTCTAACTTTGTGATGGTAGTCTTAGATTTTCGTAGGGACATTGCTCTGTGAAAAAACCTTGTGTTTACATCCCCTTTCTTGGCCCATCTCATTTTTGCTTGCTAACGACACCTTCTTTCTTGCTTATTTTCCAAAACTGTTATATCTCCAATCAACTGGCGACGTTCCTCCCACAAGGCTAGACTCTCTTCCGTTTCTAATTTCTTGTCCAGAGCTTCCAAGGAGTTCATCAGATCCTTCAACATAGCCTTGTCACCTGTGTCTTGTCTGATTCTCCACTCCTTCAGCTTTGTTTTCAGATTTTGAAGTTTCATCATAAACGTATACCCGCCCATCCTCCGACAGTTTCCTTCTCCCATTCTTTTTGGATTATGTCTTCGACTTCTGGGACTTGAAGCTAGGCATTCTCAAATCTAAAAGGAGTCGGTCCCCATTTGGCTTCCTCAGTGTCAAGAATAAGGGGCCAATGGTCTGAGGTTATCCTCTGCATGCCCCACACTCTCTGGCTTCTAAAACGTTCTGCCCACTTGGCGTTACAAAGGAACCTGTCCAGTTTGGACATGGCCGGACTTGCTCTACCACTACTCCAAGTGAAAGCCAAGTTCCTTAATTCTGGTTCATGGAGTTGCATGTCATGGACCCAGTCATCAAAGCTTCACATAATGCCTTTCGTGAATTGGTAGTTCTTCTTTTCCTCCATATGTCTAACCATGTTGAAATCACCCCCTATACACCATGGTCCACTAATGACCGAGGAAGTTGCAACAATTTCCAGCAGACAATCTTCTCTACCTCTATCATCACAAGGGCCATACACTGCCGTGTACCACCATCTTTCCATATCTCCTGTGGTGATCGCAATTGTTATAGAATGAGCTCCTTCCCACACTGTCTCCACTGACATGTTGCGGTTATCCCACATGACTATTATCCCTCCTGCCGAGCCAATAGCTGGGACCTCTATCCGGTCAACAAATCTTTTTTTCCACAGCTCTGAGACCAAGAGAAGGTCCATTTTCTCTTTTTTTCGTCTCCTACAGGCAAATGAGGTTCGCCTGGGTAGCCCCTATAGTTCGCCGAATCGCTCTCCTCTTATCCTTCGAACCACGGCCTCTAATATTCCAACTTAGAATCTTCGTGAACACATACAATACCCAGGGAAAATTGCTCTCCATTACTACGCCTCCACTAGTTGAATCTTTATGGCCTACAAGAACTCCTTTACTCTCTCATGCTCTTTCCTTCTCCCCCTCTGTTGATTCTCCCATGTAGTCTATCGTCCCTTTAACAGTATGATTCTCACTATCATGGCTTCCAGTGCTTGTCGGCGATATGTAGCTTGAGTATTCTGAGTCAAAGGTGCTTATAGAGGAAAAGGTGGAGAGAGAAGAGAAAGAGGAAGAGCTTAAGGGAGGATATCGCACCTTGGCCTGCTTCTTGTGCATCTCGCGCTCAGCTCCTTGCATACTGGTGTGCTCT
The DNA here is from genome assembly GCA_030144865.1 of Tinospora cordifolia. Lineage (NCBI taxonomy): Eukaryota > Viridiplantae > Streptophyta > Magnoliopsida > Ranunculales > Menispermaceae > Tinospora > Tinospora cordifolia. The sequence continues at coordinate 1,539 of JAJIYU010015790.1, read as the reverse complement.
CCTTCCGAATTAGGTGTCTCTGGCACCCTCTCTTGGTCGCTCATCGTCATATTTCCGTAAAATTCTGGATCTGTATCTGAGTCCAAATCCCGTCCCTCGTTTCGGGCTTCCCATTGGGCCAGCAGACCTTGTTTGTCTCGGGTCTGCTTGTTTTTTACCCTTCTGTAGACCTGGACCGTTGGTTTGTCCATTTGGGCTCTATGATTCCGTCTTACGTTTTCCGGGCCCACATATTCTTTTCCCGCCCTATTGGGCCCTTCTTCATTCAATTGTGTCCCGGCCCATCCCTTGAAGCTCCTTTGCTGGGCCCGCCCATGTAGTTCCCTCTTCGTGGCCCACTCCTGTTGGAGTCTTCCATTCCAATCCAGTACTTGTCACGAGCTCTTCTTTCCTAGCCCGTCTCCTTTGATCCACCTCCAAAATTTTGAATCTGGGCGGATAAGCTTTGACCGCCAAAGCTACGATCTTTCTTTGCAATTAATGCTCTCTCAGCTACGGCGAGGTGTGTTGAGATTCTATTGGCCTCTAAACCGCCATGATGACGTCCCCCGACTCCTGTATCCACCCCACCGACTTCTTCATCCTCGTGCTCTGCCACCTGGTCTTCCACTTCAGCGTCTTCATCCTCCTCGTCATCGCTGGACAGCACCACCTCTTCGCTCCTCCAGTTGCCAAACCTCCATCGCCCTGGCTCCAACCATTTTATCTTATGGTTGCCTGCAAAATTCTCCAGAATCTAGTGTCTAAGTTCTTTAATCTCCATTCTGACTTGATAGACAATAAGGTTGTTGACAGTCCTTTGAAGACGAATTTGACACTATTGCCCACTGATAGTGAAACTCTACCCAATGTAACATTATATAGGTAGTTTGTTGGTAGTCTTATCTATCTTACAGTGATTCAACCTGAAATATTATATGCGGTCACACTAGAGAGTCAGTTTATGCATGCTCTGAGATCTTCCTACTTTGTAGTTGTATTACAGATGCTTCAATATCTTATTTTATGACCTTCACTCCTCTACTCGTTCTTCTTTAGAGCTTCATGCTTTCTCTGACGTCAATTGGCCTAGTGAACTCAATGATCATCATTCTATCACAAGATACTACTTTCTACTTGGGTCTTCATTAATTTCTTAGAAGAGCAAGAAACAAACCTTTATTTCACGTTTTAGTACAAAGGCATACTACGGATTCATTGGTTAGTATACTACATGGGAGTTCATCTCCCCACCAGTTCCACTCTCTACTATGATAACACGAGTACAATACAGATTGCTCATAATGATGTGTTTTACGAGCGCACTAAACACAAACTTCCACCTAACTTACTAATATTTTCACTAAGACACATCCACCTTGGGTCATCATGATTTGGTTAACAAACTCAAGATGGTCTCTCCTTTACTACCTTGAGTTTGAGAGGGGATTTTTTTTTTTGAAAGTAGACATATTATATTGAAAAAGATGGACGAGCTGTCCAAAAAAGAAACACCTGCAGCAAGAAGAAGCCCTACAACCCTTGGGCCAATCTATTTTG
>JAJIYU010015789.1:0-12482 GCA_030144865.1 Tinospora cordifolia | reverse complement strand
GATTCACTGGGCTTTTTAGCTCACCCCCTATTTTTCACAACAGGAAATTAATCAGCTTGCGAGGAGATTTACCCATAGAAAGTTTTTATTTATTTCAATGTAGGGCACATCAGCCCAAGTGAAATCATGTATTTTCAGCTTTGAATTTATTTTTCACTGTAATGGATTATTGTACTCGAAATTATCGAATGAATAAACGAAGAATTTTATTTACCATCATGACATTTTATATATAGACTAATGTACAAAGGAACCCTATTGCATTTGGGGTCTAAGAAGAAGAAAATGTAGCACGGGCCCGTCTCCCGAGCATCCCAAGATTTTTGATCAAAGAAAGTTGAACCGTCAGATGACGTGGAAGATGGGACTTGGGAGGCGGGGTGTTACATGTAAGCACTCGATCGTCCAAATCTGCCCAGCATGATGGTGACCTACAAGGTTTACCATACAAAGCCTCATAGTGTGTCATTTGGATACTTGCTTGATAGCTATTATTGTAGGCAAATTCAGCTAGATGCAAGTGTTTGTTCTAGTTGTCCTTGAAATCAAGAACACATGCTCTCAACAGATCCTCCAAAATCTGTATTACTCTCTCTGATTGTCCATCTGGTTGTGGGTGAAAGGCTGTGCTCATTGTTAGTCTAGTACCCAATTGTTTTTGCAGATTCTGCCAAAATTGAGATGTAAATCTTGCATCCCTGTTTGATATTGTAGTCTTGGGTACTCCGTGTAGTTTTACAATCTCCTTAACATATAGTTCCCCCAATTTACTAATTGGATCTGTGGATCTGATTGGTAGGAAGTGAGCTACCTTTGTGAGATGATCAACTATAACCCACACAGTGTCTTCCCCTTTCTGATTCTTAGGCAATTCGCTAACAAAATCCATCGCAATGTTGTCCCATTTCCACTCTGGTATAGGAAGAGGTTGGAACAAACTTGTAGGTCTCTTGTGTTCAGTTTTCACCTGCTAACAAGTTAAACATTTAGAAACATATGTAGCCACGTATTTCTTCATCCCTTTCTACCAATAAGTCTTGCGGAGGTTCCGGTACATCTTGTCACCTCCAGGATGCATAGTATATTTAGTTTGGTGTGCTTCATCCAATATCATCTGTCTACTCTGCCCGCTCTCAGGTACACAAACTCTGTTGCCCAATCTTAGCATGCCATCTGTATTAATTTTAAAACCACTATGTCTACCTTGTTTTATACCTTCAATAAGATCTAGGATCCACTTATCATGTTTCTGCTCTTCCTTGATTTGTTCAAGTAGATCTGGCTGACACATCATAGTGAATAAAACTGCTTGATCCTCATATTTTCTAACACCCAAATTATAACTCTCTATCAACTGATACATTTGACCTTTTTCTTTTTCAATTTTACTATATTTTCTGCTCAAGGAATCTGCTACAACATTCGCCTTTCCTGGATGGTAGTGAAGCTGAAAGTCATAATTTTTCAAGAATTCTATCCATCTTCTCTGTCTGAGGTTCAACTCCTTTTGAGTGTATATATATTTCAAACTTTTATGGTTTGAGTACAAGTCGAATCTCTCTCCATATAGGTAATGTCTCCAAATCTTCAAGGCAAAAACAATAGGTCCTAGCTCTAAGTCATGAGTTGGATAGTTCTCTTCATGTACCTTTAGTTGGCGTGAGGCATAAACGACAACCTTACCTTCCTGCATTAGAACAACACCCAAACCATTCCTTGACACATCAGTATAGAGTGTGTAACCCGCTACATTAGTTGGGGTAATAAGTATCAGAGCTAAAGTAAGTTGCTTCTTCAACTCTTGGAAAAATGACTCATATCTATCATCCCAAATAAACTTGACTCCTTTTCAAGTTAGCTTTGCCATAGGGTCTGCTAACCTGGAGAAGTCTTGGATGAATCGCCTGTAATATCTAGCTAACCTTAAGAAACTTCGAATCTCAGTGACTGTCTTTGGTTGTTTCTAATTCATGACCGCTTCTACTTTCTCTGGATCAACATATATGCCTTCTGCAGATACTACATGCCCAAGAAATTTCACCATCTTCATCCAAAATTCACATTTACTAAATTTAGCATACAACTGATGGTTTCTAATAGTCTTCAAAATAATCTTTAAGTGTCTCAAATGATCTTCCTCTGATTTCGAATAAATCAAGATGTCATCCACAAAAACTACTACAAATTGGTCCAAGTAAGGTCTGAAAACCCTGTTCATCAAATCCATAAAAGCTGCTGGTGCATTAGTCAGACCAAAAGGCATCACAGTGAACTCAAAGTGACCATATTTGTTTCCAAATGCTATTTTTGAAATGTCTGACTCTCGAATACGCAACTGGTGATATCCTGACCTTAAATCAATCTTAGAGAAATATGTGGCTCGTCTTAATTGATCAAATATATCATTGATTCTAGGTAATGAATACATATTCTTCACAGTAACATTATTTAGGTTCCTATAATCAACGCATAATCGCATAGAACCATCCTTCTTCTTTACAAATAATACTGGCGCACCCCAAGGTGATTCACTCGGACGTATAAAACCTTTTGCCCGAAGTTCATCTAATTGAGTCTTTAACTCCTTCAGTATAACACCCTAACCCTCATATCTTTAAGCATTGGACATGACCACCATTCTCTTAACAGTGGATTAAACCAAATGGTGGGCAGGGCCGGTGTTACATTTACAAGTACACAACTTGCATCACTTTCTATTTCAATTATTTTATGCCTTGATTGTATTTAACAATACATAATTTAAATTTAAGAATTTGATAAGGCAATAATATAAGAAATAACTAAAATTCATAAACTCAATTAATAAAATAAAATTGAGTACATAATTTGATCTTGAAGAAAAAAATACTACAGCGGAAGATTCAAAACTTGGGCAACATGCCCTTACATAGAAATTAGAAACTTTTTGTTTTGGGCAACATGCCCTTACATAGAAATTAGAAACTTTTTTAATAAAAAGAACCTAACTAATATTCATGGTCTTTATGTAAATCAATTACCTAAAAAATAGAAGGAAGGGTGAGCACATAGCCCAGTAGATCTTTCTAAACATTTAAATCATTATTTCAATTCAAACAAACCAAACATGTCAAAAACTTTTGTACATTAGGCGATTCAAACAAATTTCTTGTTTATGGTTGACATTCGGACCGAAAGAGTTTAATCTCTGTGTTCCACATCGTTGGGAGAGAGAATCACTCTTGGAAACTCAGTTCAAAATTGTAACACCCCGCCTCCCGAGTCCCATCTTCCATGTCATCTTATGGTCTAACTTTCTTTGATTAATAATCTTGGGATACACGGGAGATGGGCCCATGCTACATTTCCTTCTTCTTAGACCCAAATCCATTAGGGGTCCTGTGTACATTAGTCTATGTAAAAAATGACATCATAATAAATAATATTCAAAACTGAAATACATGATTTAGCTTGGGCCTATGTGCCCTACATTTATTAAATAAAAACCTTCAATAGATAAACTTCCTCGTAAGCTGATTAATTCCCTGAGATGTGAAAAATAGGGGGGTTAGCTAAAAAGCCCAGTAAATCATTCCATCTATTTAATTAATTATTTCAACCAAATAATACAAGCCTATCAAACACTTTTAGGGATTAATTTGATTCAAACAATATATTATTTTAGTCATAATTTAGACCGAACGGAATTAACCTCTGTGTTCCAGATCTAAGGAGAGAGATCAATTCTAAAACTCAAACCCTTGTCTGTGGAGTGGGATTACTCATGAAAACCCTGTCCACTCTAGTGCCAAACATGACAACCAGTTAAAAAAAAATTGGTAACACACACAGAGAATCCCAGTGCCGGTACGTGGTAGAGATCTTTGTTTAATCTTAGTTATGTGTGCAATAACGTAGTAAATGAACATTTCAATAGTATTTAAACACTCGAGTAGTATAACATTCAAACAATGACTTTCAATTTCTGGTGTAAAAGATCGTACAAGATGCAACTACAGAGCATACTCTCTTGGTCATAAACAACATATTGATGCATGATAAATAATAGCTCTAACAGTATAACATTCATATTGACTTTTGATTTTTGATATAGAAGATTGTGCAAGACATGACTACAGAGCATACTCTCTAGGTTATAAGCAACATAATAATTGAAAGGCACAAATACAAATGATGAAAATAAAAATCAAGCTAACAAAACAAGCAAGCATTATCTAAGTCAAAATTATAAATTAAAAAAAAGAAAAGAAACTCACCTCGAGATCGTTCTCTAAAATCTTTGTAGTAGTTCGTTGCTACTACTTCGCGAACTATTTAGAATAGCTCAAGAAAAGAAGAACTAGGACTAAGGTTGCCAAGAAGGAGGCAAAGAGAGAGCAAGAGGAATTTCAACTCTTGCTTTGGGATGAATGAGATTGGTAGAGTAAGGAGGTTTATATAGAGCCCTCTTTCAACTAGTGTTTTTATTTTTCCAATGTGGGACTATTATTTCTTACATATGCATATCGTAAAATCATACCAAACAAGATATTGCATTTCCTTTACACATATAGTTTTTTATATATATTACTATCATACTAAACAAAATATTATTTTCATGAATGCATCTAATTAATACTTTACACACATACTTTTCTATATTACTATCATACTAAAATATTATTTTCTTATTCAAATAGAGAGGAGTATATTTACCCAACATTTCTATATGTCTAATATTAATTAATGCATATCCCTATATACTTCTATGCCAATTAATTAATTGCATATCAATGACAAATCTACGTATATGCACCAATAAAGTGTGTTTTAAACTCAAATTTCGGGTATTACGACACTTAAAATTTCAGGTCTTACAAAAATCATCAATTTGTTGGTCTTGGGTGAAAAACAAGAAGAAAGGAAATATGGGGCTTGGTGGGTTTGGCTTGACGAACAAGAAAATAGAGGAATCACAAACAAAGAAGTGTGTTGCCGCAATTTTGGTGAAGATGACAAAGAACACGAAACTTGATTTGTTATTGTCTGCGCAAACGAAGATGATGGCACGAGCTGCTGCTGTTGGACGAAGGAGAAGAAGAATGTAGAGTGTTGTTACTTTTGGATGAACGAAGAACAGGGGAAGGAGCTTTGCTGCTGCAGCTGTGTCTCACGAACGAAGAAGAAGGAGACGTGCTACTGGCCGTGACAAGGGAGACGAAGAAGAAGAAAACTAGAAATTTCTGGTGCTGCTACTACATCCACGTACGAACGGACAAAAAAAAAAGGAAATCGCAGCTAGTGCAATTCGATGCAAAGAAGCAGCTGTGTGTGTGTTTGTATGATTTGGGTATAGAGAAAGGAGAAGAAATTTCAAATTTCAAATTTTTGTGTTTGCTGGTCCATGAGGAAGAAGAAAACCAGCTACTATGTTCTTGTTCGTGAAGAAGAAGAAAATGGACTGGAGAAGAGGAATCACAGTTGTGCAAAACGGAATGAAATCGTAGCTGCGTGTTCTGTGATTTGGGCGAGAAGAAAGAACAAAAACCAACTTTGTTGTTGGTGCATTCTGGTCGTGCAACGAAGACAAAGAACAAAGAGGGATTTCGGCGAGTTCGCGGCTCGAAACCCCTTTGAATCTGGTGAGCACGATTTTTGGCCATGGGAGTGTGATTTTAACTTTTGGTTGAATGTATTTTAATGGTGGATGCTTGTGCGTTGAATGCAATAGATTTAGGGCATCAAATCTAGTTTCGAAAAGGGAATAGAGCTGTGAGGTAAATCTCTTTCATTCTAGAATAAAATCTTGCGTTAGATGCTTGTTGTGTAGGGTTCATTTGGCCAGACATGTGAAAAACAAGATTTGTGAATTTTGATCCCTCCACATTTGAGGCTCGTGGATGCGGGACTCTCGCATTCGAACCCACATATGAAGCTTCGCATTTCATCCATTGGCGAAGTTTCGAATCTTCTTCGAATGCCCAAAACTTGGGTTCAATAATTTTTGAATATTATCGCGAGTCTTTATTTTTGAGAAATGATGCGTTAGATATGAAAGGAAAAAATATATATATATATATATATATAATATTTGCGGAGCCTTGCATTTTTGTGAATGACTACTACCTAAAAATTCCCATATTTTTGCTATATCTTTACACGTGATTTTTATTAAATTATTTGGAGACCTGATGGTGCAAATTGAAATATGTGATTTGGGTTTTGACAAAAAATAATGATCTTGGAGAAATTTTATTTGAGAAAAATATATATGGGAATTCAGTGTTTGGAACCCTCAATATTGACTTGAATAAATTTTATGTGGAATATGAAGGAGTATAGTTCGATATTTGGAAGTTTTACTTTGTTCGTAATAAATTTACTTTTGAGGTGAATAGACGACGTTGATATGAAAAGAAACATTATCGAAGTTCGATTTTATTTTACAGCTTGATGGAAATAAGGATTTTAGAGAGGTCCTATTTTAAAAAAAAAAAATATAAAAATAATGTTTTAGGTGCATACAAGCCTTAAATTATTTTACTTTATTATAAAGAAGCAACAAGGGCTTAGAGAGTTATTACCTTGGATGTATTATGAGCTATGCAGAAGTTTAAAATAATAGAGGGGTTATTTTAAAAAATATATATAATTATTTACGATTCTTATGAATGTTTTTGAATGCATCCGAGCCTAGAATATTTAAAATTTATATCGGTGAGTGGTTAGGAATTAGAAATTAATTATGAGAACTTTTATTTGTAGATTAAGGATCTAAAGGCGGTGATTTCTCTATAAAGGGTTGCGCATAGGTGCAAGGGACACGAAAAATATAAGGTAGGTGGGATTACCGCACTCTCTACCCTTATTTAGACTTTGAATGCAAAACATGATGCGTGTTTATATTTAATGCAACTAGAAGCATGCTAGGATATTTTGTGATTCTTGTTTGGAATGATATAATGTGAATTCATGATGACTGGTTATTTATTTTAATATCTTGCGTAGAGATTAGGTCCATTGAAGTATTTCCTGAATGTTCAAGCATGCAAATCTCTTTTATTTGAAAATTTATTTTTATGTCGAATGATGATTGGTATGAATCGGAATGAATTGTGAAACTAAAAAAGATTAAAGGATGATTAAGAACACATGTATCGGTGCGATGGACAAGCTATAGGCAGATCTAGGTGTCCTTGCGATGGACGAGCCATGAGCATATCATAGGTACCCCCACCAGAGAGCTACCTGTGACAGCCGACATTGTCTTCGAAAGTTGGTAATAGTTGTACAGTGTTACCCTTTCCTCAGACTGTGGCCCCAACGATATAGTTGTATAGCGTACTTGGATTCGCTCCTGGACCATAGGGGCTTACCAAGAAGGTTATGGACTCTTCCGGTCTTAGGTTTCAACAAAAGAGTTAAATGTGTGAAACGCCTAACGTAATAAAAGTGCTTGCATGTTTTGTTTTCTGGTTTAAATAATGCTGGCAATGTATAGGTATGATCCACAGGGCTCTCTAGCTCACCCCCTTTCTTTTTTAGGTGACCTTCGAAGCTATAAGAGTCGACCGACACCAAGGAAGATTCTACTGTTTTGCTGAAACCCCATTGTGAAGGTTCTCATGTCATTTTTTTTGTATCTTGTGTTTAACATCAGTATTTAATCTTAACTAGGCATATGCCCCTTTTCTTTCCTTTTTGTACTGACAGATTTTCAACATTTTAAGTAATTTAATTTACTTCTAAAAATTTCCAACTATTATGTAATGTTGGACTGGGGCCCTTCAGGCCAAATATTTATGTTAAATCATTTTATTTACTTGAGAAAATGATGGTTACACAATTTGTTTATTTTCAAAATTATTTCTAAACAACATTGGAAATTTTATTGGAATGTTTCACTAAAAAAGATTGAGAGTGGTAGATGGAATTCAGTAGTGCTCTGGCTTTCGGCAGACGATATGGCAACGGATTCTCCAATCGAGTGGGTCGCTACCCGAGGGGACACGTGGGACTTGGAGCCGGGGTGTTACATTAAACCTCTCTCCTGAGTTAGTTTAACAGTTTCAGATCAATTTATCTATGGCCAGTAAATAAAAAACATTAAACACACAAAGCATATAACAAAACCTTAGAATAAATTAATCAAAATAGGGAATCAAGGGTTCTTACAATCCAAATAACATCCTAGAAATTAAAATAACTCAGCCAGACATGTTGTAGAAATCACAAAACATACATTTCGACAAATAAAAGATCATACCCAAAGCTTGATGTCATTCTTCATCTCTATCTCTGTCTTTGCTCTCTTCTTCACTTTTGGCTATCAATAATAATGAAAATAAATAATGAAAACCCCTAATACATGTTCCTATTTATACATCCCACTTAAAAACTCGTTAAACACCAAATAAAAACACAAAAATCTTAACTTAATTGCATTACCGTGGTCACGGTAGCATCGCTTGGCTCACATTCGCACTGATAAATCACAAATTTGTTGATTCCTACCGCACTTCCACAATAGTGCAATAAACTATAGCGGTAGTGTTACACTGCTACCTTGGTTGTTAATTCCTACTGTGATACTCATGCTTTATTACTGTGGTAATACCTATTTTCTGCATTTTTTGTCCTTTTTTACTCTCCTTTCTTTTGTGTATCCATCCTCACTTAATCTAAACCCGCACAAGCAATTGAAAACCTTCTTTGGGCATTAAATCACAAGTTTAAACACATGAAAATGATATTGACATTCTCTAACTATGCAAATGACATGCCATGCTCTTATAAATGCTTAAGTGCCTAATTATAAACAAACATGTGCTAGTTCCTACCAAATCCATGCAAAACAAATGCAAAATACATATAATAAATGTGTTCCATTTGTCGATGCCAAGAAGATAAGAACCAAATCTCTCACACATAATTCATTGGGAGGAAGTAGACATCTAAGATGATGCCACATACGAGGAAGCGGCAATTAGAATCCTAGACCAAAAAGTATAAAGCTTGAAAACAGAGGACATTCCCTTAGTCAAGGTTCTTTGGAGGCATCATGGGGTGGTTGAAGCAATTTGGGAGTTGAAAAATGAGATGAAAATTAAGTTCCCATATCTCTTAACCAGAGTACACGACTAGGCTCCATCTAAACAAAGGGGTGTAAATTTTGAGGACGAAATTTCTTTTGAAGGGGTTAAGTTGTAATACCCTAAGATTTTGTCAAAAAATTTTGGAAAACTAAATTTAATAAAATTTAAATAAAACTACTTGAATAAAATAGTCCTTGGAAAATCCATGAAATTGTAGTAGAAATGATGTATAGTTCGATGTATGAAAGATTCGACAAACTGGAAGAAGAACAAGCAATGCATAGAAATTTCTCTATGACTACCGCAGTAATGAAAACACTACCATGATAATGTGTCGTGATTCCTAGAAACTAAAATTGAAAACCCAGTTGACTATCGAAGTAGCACATGTAAAAATGTGCAAAAATGATTGAAAAAGTTTCTAAAACCACTCGAAAGCACCCCAAACAAATTGACAACTTCTAATTCAATTATTATTGAACTATGTGCATGGACAACAAGTAAATAGGAGAATTAGAAAGGTTTCTAAAAGATAGACACCCCAAAACTTTCCCAAACATGCCCTTTGAAGCTCTACATAAACCATGCCCAACCAGCCATTCTCCCTATACTAGTAAGAACAAATCAGTTCTCCTTTTTCTTACCAAGCAATGTCTTAGCATACTCTTTTCACTCCCTAACTATTTTACTCAGTGGATAGAGTGGTAGGAAGGAAGAAAAATAGAGTTTTGCAAAACCATGTCACAAGATAAGTGTGTGATCAACTGGGGAGATTTGAAAGTCCAAACTAAGGTATAACTACCTATCCCAACCTCAATTTCATGTTTCATAGTTCAAAAGTTGGATTAGAAGGATACCATGGCCATAAGAGAGCTAAGGATGATGAATAAACACCTAGAAAATCAAACAACTCTATGGCTACCATAGTACTACGATATGCTACTGTGGCAATGCAGTGACTACCATGGTAGTAGACCGAAACTCTATGTTTTCACTTATGATTGTGTTAATGCAATAAATTTTTCTCAGGTTACCGCGGTCGCCTATAATAGTAACAACCCTAGAACACTATTTTCACCCCTACATGATGACTAACGCGGTAACCTTTTTCCCTATCACAATATACAGACTTGAAACCATATTTTGGATTATCTAAGGTGATGATCTTGCATATCAAAGACCATAAATGATGTAAGACAATTAGGTTATCATCCAAGGATGTTAACAGTGAAATATCCCATTAGTCTTGATTTTCTAAGTTGAACGACCAAGAAGCTTAAAATACCCACTAGGGATTAAGCGTATAAGGTGGAAGTAATTTCCAAGTTTTACTTTATTATTTCAATTTCAATAAGATTTACATATGTCATTATGCTTGAATATACATGTTGTATTTTGAATTGAATATACATGCCATATGTAGATTACGCATGCTTAGGCTCTCATGAAAGATTTGTGATGCTAGGATCCATGATTTTACCATGCTTACATGTTTAATTCATGTTTATACTTATTGCAAATATATGATTGCTATGTCTTACACTTAACAAAAGATTAACTAAGATTATAATCATGTATCGGTGGGATGAAGGATTTCGTCGTGTGTGGTCCAACCCCTAGACTCAGTGCGCTAGACCTTGAATTCGGAACTAGGCGTTAGGATTGACCCTAGAGTGAACTGAGCTTCAGGAGTAATCCCACTTCACTAGTAAGGGTTTGAGTTTCTAGAGTGATCTTTCTCCCTAGATCTAGAATACGGAGGGTGAACTCCTTTCGGTCTTATCTACAAATGTGAACAATGTATTGTGTGAATCATGTAATATTTGAAAGTTCTTGACATGTATGTCTTATTTGTTAAAAGAATATTTTAAATATTTGGGATGATTTAGTGGGTTTGAGTTTACCCCTCCTTTTCTAATCTTTTAGGGAAGTGATAAATCAAGGTTACATGGAAATCACTTAAATAATTTCTTTTGCGATTTTATTAAGTTGTAGGGCATGTTGGCTCAATTTTACTTAAGTTTTGAAAGTATTTGTGCTATAATAAACAAAAAAACACTATACCTTTTGAATTTTGAATTGGTTAATGATATGAAATTGTTTTATCTAAAAGTTTCTCGATGTTTTATCTTTATGGAATATGCGCATGAGTTGATGTTACTCAAGAAGTCCCAAGGATTTGGGAAGAGAAAGAAAAGATATAAGGTGACATCGCCCGCCTCCTGGGCGGCCCAAGAAAACAATATGTGCATGTGACTTGAACGTGCTCAGGGTGGGGCAAAGGCAAGGTGTTATAGATGGTGTTGATGATTTGAAATCATATCCACATTAATGAAGTAATTGATTATGTAGTGAAAACCACATCGTCTTCCTTTGTGAAGGAAGTTTTCACTGCACATCTTCCACTAATAACTCCTAGTCTTAACAAAAAGGGTAGACGTCCTGCACCAGTTTTGTAATCTGCTTTTGTCAACACTTTTACATCTGATGACAAAAATATTTTTGCTAAAGAACATAAATTCAAAGAAATTGTCAAGGGAGTCTCATCCTTAGATGCATTCCTTGGTGAAGAAATGAATTTTTTTAGTTGTATACGAATTTGAAGAGTGTCTCCAAAAGGGTAGGATGAAGCGTAGCAATTTATATTATAAATCATTTTTTAATGCAATTTGATGTATTGTTTTATATTTTATAAGCATTTGTTTCATATCTTTATGTCTTAAAGGAAAAGAATATACACTGATTGTGAAAATATTTTGAATCCTTCGATCGATTTTGCTATTTTTGAAATTTCTAAGAAAGAATGGTTCTACACTCTCTTCACAGCAGGCCATCCAATCTCCTCTTCTGTATGCTAACTAGTTTTTGAACATTGGTATCATGAATTCATACCAATATTATACTAATACTTGTGAATGTATACCAATATTATACATGTTATATACAAAATTTATTATTACCTGCATAAGAAAGGCAAGTATGATGAAAGTTTGACAATTAAGTTTATGACCATAGATGACATCTTTCATCAAAAGCTTCAATCTGTGCACAAAAGATACCAATAGCAAAAAAGATCCATTACTATCCCTTGAGCTACACTAGCTCAATGGTAGTGGATGTTGCAAGAACAATGTACTTACCCCCTAGGTCATGGGTTCAAAACTCCACGGAGGCGAAATAAAAATCCCAGGGGGGGAACAGTACCTTGTGAGTGACACGCCATGACGTGGGCCCTACGACGTGGATATGAGTCCCGGTAGGATTCCCTGTGGGTGTTACAAAAATTTTGTTGATACAGTGAAGCTAGGTAACGATACAAAATTGGCAGTGACTGGAAAGGGCAATGTAAGATTGCAAGTGGATGGTATGGTGCAAATTATCACTGGAGTCTTTTATGTACCAGAATTA
>JAJIYU010015788.1:0-12514 GCA_030144865.1 Tinospora cordifolia | reverse complement strand
GCTACATATATATATATATATATATATATATATATATATATATATATATCTTATAAACGATTAATGAATTATAGATATCAATGGATAAAATACTAATTTTGATTCAACACAACAGAGCATGAGTTGATAAAGTAAGATAAAAAAAACTTCACAATGGATGTTGTGTTAATTCCAAAAACAACCAGCTTAATGATATTGCTTGGGATATGAATGATAAGCTGAAAATATATTTGCATATTATTTTATTAGATATCAAACATCAGGTGACAGAAAAATAGTTTTATTTGGTGATTAATGATAATAGTTTATCTAATCATATAATATAAATCAAAATCAAGTATAAACTATGAAAGATGTGGCTAATTCGGCCACAAGTATAAACTATGAAAGAACATTATTACTTTTTCTCAATATTATTTAAAAATTTTTCAGATGTAATATACAATCATCTTGTAATAACATTACATTTGGACTTTGGAATTTTTGTTGCACTATTCTCAATGAGATTTTTTAAATTAAAATAAATAAATAAATAATACATTTATATTAATAATTTATATTTAATAGCCCAGCTTCAAATCAAATATTTTTTTTAAAAGCTTTCCTTTTATAGCATTTTGCTCAACAATAGCTTTCTCGTAGGCTAGGATTTCTTTTTCAGGATGGAGAATTATATGGAAGTAATATTATATTTATTTATGACACTATTTAAAAACTTTTGCTACTATTCGATTATCAGTTTAATATATATGGAATTGAATCCTCTCTTAATCAGTCATGAGTTTTTGCCTTGTTTCAGGTTTTGATGCCTTAGCAAATAATAAAAACCGATAAATATGTAAATATTTTATAAAAACTGACATTCATGAAAACATATTGTAAATATTAGTGATAATAATTATAAAAAATAAACATATCTGTGATTTTCTCTTTTTTATTTTATTGAGCCAATAACTATTTAAAATTGGGGCCTCAAGGGCTTCAAGGTTAACCAAACTTGGTCCAGGCCACATTGGAATTGGACAAAAGCGAGGACATCCCAAAGAGCTAGGGCTATAACCCATATCAGACCCAAGCAAAGAAAGGTAGCCCACATCTTTGATCCTATCCAACCCACACCTAGGCCTAATCTGATAAACCCAGATCGGAACCACACCGACCCAGCCCAGTTCAACAGGCTCAGTTTAGTTAAATTGGCAACTTCAGACCGATTCAAACTGGTTCAACTTAAAGAAGAAAGGATTTCTCTAGATTGCATCATGATCATACACATTTGATGTTTTCAAATAAAGGTCTTAGAGCCAATTTTAAAGAAAATGTTAAATAGTGATCTAACCTAAGCTTTTGAGATCTGTCCATCTATATGGTATGATTACCATAGAAATCAAATTTATTATCATGGTAACAAGAACAAACAATGCATTATTGTAAATTGCCAAGATTTGTGTTGTTTCATGGAAGACTTTTGACACTTGGGACTTTTGTCAATCCAAAGGTCCTTTGAATGCTATGTGAATGGTTGGTGATTGTCCGCACTTGACTCTCATTGGCCATATAGGATTGGACTTGGATCATACCCATTGAGAAAGCTAGACCATTGAGAAGTTGGGTCATGGCCCACTTTTGAAATTGGTGAAATGTACAGTAGCACTTGTTGTAGCAACCACTGCTCTTTCCCATGAGGTGGCATTATACAATGGATTTCTCTAGCATCTTCTCCCTTAGTTGGAGCTTTTCTTAGCCCAAGGTTCAGCCTACAACCCTTAGCTCGATAACTTTACCACCCTTGGACTGATGAATAGAACAAAAAAAGGTGGAAAACCATTCTCCAAGTAGATGAATGTCGTTTGAGCTTGAGGTGCATGAGGAGAGTGTCATTGAGCTTGGAAAGGCTTGAAAAACTAGCATATTAGTACTTTGTAGGTATTTTTCAGCTCCTCTTCATCAATATTTGCATATATGTTGGAATGAAACCAAACCATGAACCAAGTGTTCACAACAAATACCTTATTGTTCACCCATATTCAGGGACATTTTTTGAATTCTAAAGACCGCGTCACGCTTGACTCTAGACCTCATCAAGTGTTTATGATATATGTATGCACTCATATTCAACACTATATTATCAAAATTAAGATTAAATGATCACACAAGACAAATACTAGGAGATACTCCATATTGTTAATGTTCTGATAAAAATTTGTTAATTATGTAATCAAAGGTGAATGTTAGAAACTTCGTACATAACCAAATTAATTTAAGAGTTATAAATACTTCATAACTTATAATTATTTATTAGAATTAGAGATAGAATATATGAACTAATTAATTTGTATCTCTTTGATTAATTTCCAAATGAGTCCTTATAATGGAAGATTGAAGGAGTTTACCCAAATCTTGGTCAAATTTATGAGTTTCTTTCTTTTCTAAGGCAAAAATAAAGTTTTCAAGTAGAATGTCCGGTTTTGTATTTGGTATATATCTCTATTGTTGTAACTTAGCAAAATTCAATCCCTTCAATTTTATCTATTGTAATATGTAATGACTCCCTAACTCTAAGGATTTTAATTTTACTTTATTTCAGGTGTAACAATTTATGACATAACATAATAAATTGATCTAAATATGCAATATGCATTTAACAAGTTTGGGTTTACCATAACTTGGTTTGAATCAAAACGAATTAAACACAATTATATACAACGAACTTTTGGGTTATAAACAAATTAACCTACTAAACCTGAAAATGATATATTTAACATGATTATAGACACGTTAAGATATAGATTATAAATATGTTAATTTAAAATGAATATATTTATTAATATATTAATGACGTAATTTTAGAGGTAGCAATTTGTGACATGATACAATAACCTAACCCAAATATAACAAACATTTAACGGTTTTTGGTTTAATATAAATGGGTTTAGGTTAAAATAGGTTCAATACAATTAAACATGACTAAAATTGGATTATAAAGAGGTTAACTTGTTAAACTCGAAAATAATATATTTGACAAGATTATCAATAAGTGAAAAAATGAATTATAAATTAGTTAATTTAAATTTAATGTATTTAATAATATGTTGATAATATATTTTTTATTTTTTTAAATAATTTTAATTTTTATTTATTCTGATAATATAAGTAGGTGTCATTATTAATCAATCGAGTGTTTGATTCGGTGGTCCGTTGGCTGTTTTCGCTTAAGCAAGACATCAATTTCGAGTTTCGTGAATGGAACTAATGTCGTTGGGAGGCTCCACACCTCATAGGGGAGTACTTTGAGGGGCCCTCCCAGGGAGCCAAAGAAAAAAAAAAAAAGAAAGAACTTATACTTTCTTTGAATTTTGAATCATTGAAATACTAAATTTGTATTAGTTATTCACAAATTTATTAAACTTTATTGTTATTAGTAAGAATTGTTGGTTTAATTTATATATTCATGTCCTAAACTCGAAACTTAAAGTATATCATTCTCAAATGTGAACGAATAAGTCTAAACTATTTCACGGCCAAATATGATAAAATGCGACCTTACAAGTATATGGTCCTCTACATTAAAATAAAAAGGCAATTAATCATTTATCTCAATCTATGCATTGATCAAAAAATATATAAATTACTTTTAATTAAAAATTGAACTTTATATTCTTTGCATGGTCTCCTTGAAGTAAATAAATACAAATCATGCCACAATTTTTATTTATTTCATTAGAGAAAGTTAAAATAATAATAAATTCTGTTAAAAAAAATATCAACTTGATTTTCAAATATGTTATTATAAATGAAATAAAATGTTTATTATTTTAAAATTAAGTTTGAAAATGGCGGGGTGATCAAATTCCTAGAATTCCAAGTCTCGGAGATCAGGAAATAGGAAATGGAATGAACTGCAAATAGAAAAGAATCTTCTGCAGCTGAGTCTCTCTTCTGCTGAATACATTCGCTAGCTTTTGTCAATCAAGAATGGAAACCATGCATCTATCATTATCGGGGATACACCTCAGTGATTGACGCATCATTTTCAGAGAATTGTCTAGAATTAACGGTTGCTTGCTCTGCTTCAGCAGAACATGATCCATCAACCTCTGCTATAAAGCCCGACTCCATTTTGCTGTTCAAAAAGAATGCAGGTCTAGAAGGCAATGAAAGGCTAACAGAGAAGCTAGTAAGCATCACAACAACTGCTCCCATACTGGGTCTTTCTGCAGGATCTTCTTGAACACATAATAAACCAATGTGTACGCATCTAGTAACGTCGCTGCCCAAGTAGCTACCTTTTAGTGTTGGATCCACCAAGTCCAGAGCTGTTCCTTCCCTCCACCGTCTCCATGCCTACACAATTCAAATTAAACACAATTCAGAGGCTAAGTTCCTTCCAAAATGGTATTAGTGATTTCTATCTAAAAATTTAATGACAAGTAATGAAAAGCTCAAGTAGTTATTCTCACATAGCTTAGGAGGTCCTCCCCTTGGTCTGATTGATAGAAGGAGTTGTTTTTGTGACCAGTGATAATCTCCAAAAGCAGCACACCGAAACTAAATACATCTGACTTCACTGAGAAATGCCCGTGCATTGCATACTCCGGCGACATATATCCGCTGCATCACATTGCCAATGACAAAGTCACTCATTTTAATTTCTTTGGTATAAGGTAAAGGAGGAGTACATAGTTTGGTAGCTCGATACTTACTATGTCCCGACAATTCTACTAGTGTTCCCTTGAGTTTGGTCTACCATGAAGAGTCGTGCCATCCCAAAATCTGAAATTTTGGGATTCATCTCTGCATCTAACAAAATGTTGCTAGCTTTTAGATCTCGATGAATAACTCTATGTCTAGAGTCTTCGTGAAGATAGAGCATTCCTCTAGCTATTCCTCCTATGATTCTGTACCGTGTTTCCCAATTCAAAATAGCACGTTTTCCCGGATCTGCAAAGAAAACAATAAGTTAGTTCTTGAAATCTATTTACACAAAAATGTTCTTGCAGACTTTGATCTTTCAAGTTTATCTGAAGTAAGCATTCAAGTACAGATAAGAATTGACAAAGAAACACAAGGTGTAAGACATGGCCGCACCGAATAAAAAGTGATCAAGGCTTGTGTTTGGCACAAACTCATAGATGAGTAGCTTTTCCTCTCCTTCAAAGCAGAAACCAAGTAGCCTGACAAGATTCCGGTGTTGAAGCTTGGCAACTAATACCACCTCAGTCTTAAATTGTTCATCACCTTGTCCCGAGTGTTTTGAAAGCCTCTTTACTGCAATTTTTTGTCCATCAGATAGTTGACCCTGTTAAGTATAATGATCCAAACTTACATGTCAATAAGTAGTTTTAAATTTGGTAGCCAAGATAATTAAGATATTTATATTCAATTTGTACTGTGACACTATAATTTATTACCTTGTAAACAGGTCCAAATCCACCTTCACCTAGCTTATTAGCATCACAGAAGTCTTCTGTGGCAGCTCTTATAGTCTCAAAGTCGAATTGCAAGGATTCAACTGTTGTTATGTCGTCCGCATCTTCACCACAATAGAAATTAAATTTAATCAGTAAAATGCCCGGTAGGAACTGAAATCCCAGAAAAGAGATGACTTCATAGCTTATGTATCTAGTCAAAAAGAATTTGGAGCATATATTTCCCAGAGCTACTTACCGTCAAATGTTCTGTATTTTCTTCGCTTATTTCTTCTCTTTCTTCTGCAAAACCACAAGGTTATAGCACCAATGAATATCACTGCAATAGCTGAAGGGATGACTACAGCGATCACAATTGTCGATGAGTTCTTATCACCATTATTTCCTGTTAAAGAACATTTTCTTCACTGTTAGTCGCTGCCAATTTTCAAGTGAATCATACATTGTTCATTAAACTTGACAAGCATCGAAGGGTACCAAATACATATAGTAAAACAGATTGCCCATGAACCGAAAAACTTAGTTCTTGGTTTCCACCGAGTAGAAGTAATTTGCGAAAAATGATTAGAAAGTCGAAGTGTCCTGGTTCCGAGAAAAAGGGTCAAGGAACTCCCCCGCTGGATGTTCTAAAGAGAATTGTAAACCAAAGATACCAAAGTTCCCAAGAAATTGTTATTCAAGAACTATAAGATGGCTTCCTAAAGAATTTAGGCAATGAAAAGAATGAATGGGAACTGAAAGCTACTTATCATATAGGTTGTAAGGTTCTGGGATAAGTAATTGGAATTCCCAATCGGCAAAGGAAGCTCGCACTTAGCTAAGGTGATCATTTTGGATATTTGGTGACAGTCTGGAAAAGATCTCATAATAATGATCTCAACCCAAAAAAAAAAGTCTGAATAAGATTTAATATCTTACATAAAAATACATTGCCTTCGGTGTATCAACACCTAATTTTGATTCAAAATGAATAAACAAATTCATTATAAAATTTGCATTCATGTCTTTATCATATAGGTCAAAGGGATCTAACAAAATACAATTGATTTGGATGTTAATCTTAAAAAGTCTTCGCTGCACAATTCTAAATTTTATAATTCTATTCATTTTTTTAGAGCATCTCCAACCCATGTCTCTTCTCTTCAAGAGACACCCTTCGAAAATTAGTCTCATTTTCTTCTAAACTTCAATTCATCTCTAATCTATTTACATTTAGATTTAATATATAATAAATTTAAATTTAAATTTAATATATAATAAATTTAAATTTAAATTTAATGTAAATCTAAGTTATTTCTAAATAATAAATAAAAAAACTATTTAATTTATCATCAAAATAAATTTTAAAAAGAAATCAAAACAGAAAAACAAACAAAAAAAAATAAAATAAAAAGGAGTGGGTGGGGCCGCCGCCCCACCCTACGCGGTAATTTAAAAAAGGAGGGGATTGACGAAGCCCAGCCACGCCATCGGAAAAACTCAGAGCAAAAAAATGTTCATAGAATGAAGAAGATAATCTTGTTCAGAAGAGTTTTCTTAACTTTGAGTTTCATGATTATCGTAAGAGAAGGATCTTCTAATGACCATAGATTTCAACTTCAAGATGATGTTATCTAATTATCCAAACTTAAACTACTCAACCAATGTGATGCTATCCAAATTAGAATTGCACTAAATGGTCCCTTCAACATTTTTCCATCTTAGGCAACGAACATAAATAACAATGATTTACCTTGCGGCTTGCTCGAGTTAGTTAATGGTGTCGGCGGCCGCAGGCTAGCCGGAGGCCCCGCCGGAGGTGGCACAGCTCGGGATTCGTAAAAAGGGTAGGTCTCGTACCTAAAATTACAACTTGGAGAAATCACTCTCCCTCCCACCTTCCTATCGCAGCAATTCGGAATTTGACTAACTGCACCTTGCAGACACACATCACAATCACGCCTAGCCAAATCCGGAGTGCACTGCACCAGTCCATAAATCTTCTGAAAACTCGAGAAATTCGCAAGATTAGCTGCAAAAAACCCCCTTGAATTTGCAGCGTCTGAAACCAACTTGCTCATCAAATCCCCAAGAACCTGATTAAAACGTTCTGGGTCCGTCGTGTTCTGCTGGTTCGACATGTAAACACTAGGAGAACTCTGCATAACAGAGAAAAATGATTGATTGGAGTAGCGCATCATGCAAAAATCATACCATATGATTGATTCTTTCTGATTGGGACAACGTTGGACTAGACTTTGTCTTGCTTCTTCCACGCACGCCTGGCATGTCTCGGTCGTAACGTCGCCTCTACAAAGAAACGAACCGTAAACCGTATCTGGGTCTCGTCCGATTGTGATGTTCATGAATCCATTGTTGCTTCCTGTAGCGTTAGATGATAAAGAAGATAGAAGTTGGTCGAGGTTGCTGGCGTATGGGCTGTTGCTGCTTTTAGTGTAGTTTCCGGTTGTTCCACAGATATGGTAGAGATAGCTGTTGCCCTGGGCGTTTACAGCTGCTAAGTTTATGAGAATTGCAGAAAGAAAGAAGAGGAATTTGGAGAGGCCCATTTGGCTGCTCTTGTGAATTTGTTGCAAGCTCGGCTCATTAAAATGGAAAATTGTAAATTTTGTTCTGATACGTCAAGAAGAAATAGTCTGGTATTTTGTTAAAAAATACAGAATTTCTTCCCCAATGAGGTGTAGGAGTGCGATGGGAGTAAAATTTAAAGCAATTTGACTTGTCAAACCGGAGAATTTTATAATCTTTGAGAATTAAGACTATCTTTATTATTTTAATTCATAAAATTGGTCGAGGGAAAGAAAATCAATAATCTGGACAGGGGAGACTTCTTTAATAATTGACTATTCGTCCAAATGAACATGCTGTTCCGTGTTCAACAACGCAGAGCACTTCTTGTGACTTCCTCAATCCATTATTCGAGGCGTTGTTGCAGAGGTTTGTTCCAGAAAAATAAAAAAAGAATGGACTGCTTTCAAGTGGTTCCTCAGCTTTCTTTCTCTGTATTTCTCATTTTTTTTTTTAAAATTACTCATCCCTAGAACTTTTGTGGAACCACTCACTATCATAATCAAAAGTGGATAAGGGAATCATTTCCAATATTTCTACCCACTAGCATACCAGAAACATGGTGCTCGTCAATCCAACCAATCTAACAAAACCAATTTTAACTTGTTTCGGTTCGGTTAAATAAGTTATTTGCTTTTGAGTTGGGTTCTAAACTACTCAATTAAAGAGTTTTTTCTTTTTTCTTTCTTTTTATTGTAGTTTCTTTTAGAATTGTTCTATGCTTGAATTCATGTTGGCACCCCTTTCAATGGCTAGGCACCACTCCATTTTCGAGTTATTCTAATGGGAGTCTAAGATACTTCCAATTATCAATAAGAAAGACAATTCAAAATGAATAGGAGAGGGTAGTGCTTCAACAAGAGGTCCTCCAGGTTTAAAAGGAAATCAATGTTAACTTTTGTTATGCACATGCACCTTTGTTCCTCATGTGCACCTTTGTTCCAAGCTTGTTTATATTTTCGACCCTATTTTTATGTGCTAATAAATAGGGCGAAAACCTCCTCCAACCTCCAACAATAATTGCAAGTTATATAACTTTGCTTATATTATAAAAGAAAATTTATAAACTACTATGTAAAGTTAGCTTGTTCCAGCTGTTTGCATCCGAACACCATCACTAGAGGTCAAGAGTTTAATGCTGTTCTTTTGTAAATATCTCAAAGCATTTCTCTATCCTAAATAAAGTAGGAAGGAGACTGTCGTTTTTTAAGTTTGACGCTATCATTTTTTTTTTTTTATATGTGTCAACAATTGAAAGAAAACATTTATAAGCTAAATTATTATTCATGGGAGCTAATTAAAAATTGATGTCTTCAAACTTAATATAATTCAAGACATAGATACTCAGAACAAATGAATTAAAAAGAAAAGGTCAAGTTTTTCACCTTCCGGCGTCGTAGAGTTCGTTAATGGTGGTGGTGGCCGAACCAAAGGAGGTGGCGCAGGAGTATTAACCTTGGCTTCATAAAATGGGTATGTCTCATATCTCAAATTGCAACTCGCATAAAGCACTCTTCCACCCTGTTTCCCATCACAGCAATTTGGGATTTTACCAACCGCATCTCGCAGACATATATCACAGTCCCTCGGAGTTATATCCGGATTGCATTGCACCAGTCCATAAATTTTCTGAAAACTCGAGAAATTCACTTCTTTACTTGCAAACAAAGGAGTTGAACTTGAAGAGCCCAGTGCAGCTGCAGCTTCTGTCACTAAGTCGTTCATCAACTCTCCGAGAACCCGATTAAAACCTATTCGATTGGAAGTATTCTGCGGGTTCCATAGGTAGACAACAGGGAGTGTTTGCATTATAGAGAAGAATGATCGATTCGAAAAGCGTAACATGCAGTGATCATACCATATGATTGATTCTTTCTGATTGGGACAACGTTGGATTATGCTTCCTCTCGCTTCTTCTACGCACGTCTGGCATGTCTGGTTAGTAAGGTCGCCTCTGTAGAGAAATGAACCGTAAACTGCATCTGGGTCTCGCCCAATTCGGATGTTTGCGAACCCATTTCTGCTTGTTGAAGCATTTGATGATAAAGAAGAAAGGAGTTGGTTGAGGTTGTTTTCATACGCAGAATTGTTGGTGAAATTCCCGGTTGCTCCACATGTGTGGTAGCGATACTCGTTGGTTTGTGCAGTCGTGATAACTGCTAAATTTATGAGAATTGCAGCGAGAAAGCAGAGGAAAGGGAAGAAATTCATTGGGTCGTTTGATGTTGTGAAATTTGCTTTTGGTTTGCTATGTATTTGGCTTTCTTTATATCGAGAGAGAAAAATCGATCTTTCTGTTTTCTTTGTTTCTTCTTTTTTTTTTTTTTTCCTGTAATTTACGATTCCTTGTGGGAATTAGGCGCTAGAAGGCGATGGGAGCCATTCGATGCAATTTTAGACTAGTCAAAAACACAGAATAGTATGACGTTTCCTAATCATTTTTGACTCGTCAAAACCTAACGTGAAGGAGCGGGAATTGTAATGACGAGTGAATTTGGCATTAATCTGGTCTTTTGGGTAGTTAATGTCAGGAGTTTCCACAAAAATTCTAAGTTACTAGTTATCACATAATTAAACAAGAATTTAATAATTGGATTTCAGACCTCAACAACACCTTGGTAATGATAAAGGGTTTGAGTAAATTAATCACATTAGTATTTATATGAAAAATGTTTATTAAATGTAATATATTTCTAACACAAATTTTAACTCGAACTAACATCACAAGTGTCACTTAAGAATGTAAGGCCGAATCAAACAATTTATTTAAAAGAAGTTTAAATAATTATTTTCTTACTATTGATCTACATGATTAAACTTTTCTTTAACCGTTATAATTTTTTATTAAATAGTTTTTAATGCAAAAATTGGGACAGCGTTTATTTAAGGGATCTCATATTCAAAATTTATTGCAAGCATATTTGTTTGTTTATTTATTTATTAATCAATTTCTTTTTTATTATAAATTAAAATTAATGTCATTATATACGCAAGGGAAGAGAGGGTTTAATAATCTATCTGATAGCTTTAGTTTTAGGTCAATTGGTTTTTAGGTAGAAGCAATAGTACATTTTCCTTTCCTACCCAAAGTTTTCAAAAAATGAAAGAAAAGACTTCTTTTTATAAAAAGATAATTATGCTTTTAACTTCAAAAGAATGTTTTTTTAAAAAAAAATTCAAAAAATATTGAAAGTGTAAACGAAAAGAAACTTCTTTTTATGAAAATAAGTATAACATTATGTAGACAAAAAAGTGTCATTCAATGACCAAGCAAAGATGTTCATTTCTATTTTATTTATGAGATCATCAAAAAAGCAAATTTTCTTTACAAAACGATTGATATTAATCATAATTCTACAAATATGCAAACAAAAATAATCATAATGATCTAAGCATTGCTTGAATTTGATTAATATTTTATATTATTGAATACCTCAATGGTGAGGTTTTTTATGTTGATAGGTGACAACTAACTAATTGTAACACTTGGTAGGTTTCTTGATCTCCACATTTTCTTCATTTTTTATTGGAAAAAAATACATAAATATGCACAAAAATAAACAGTATTATAAAAATATCGCATATTTTGGAAATATACAAGAAAATATGTTGTAATATCAAAAATAATAATTTCATCTAGTAAGAACATTCTGAAACATTTTGAAATAGAAGAACGACATATTCGACGTCAATATTCACACGATTTTGTGTAAATAAAAACAATAAACAAATTTGCGAAGGGAATCTCTATTATTTTAAGCACAAGTCATTTTTTAGCTAGAAAATCAGTTTGTGTTTTCAAATTTTATAAAAATTGCACAACCAAATCCATCCAATCAATAAATTACAGAAATTTGACGATATAGTAGACGATAACTGCAGCAGAACAAGTAGATTGAGATGAATCATAGTTATAACTAAGATCTATATATTGCTGGTTTATATGGATTTTTTTTTTCGGCAAGTTGTTATATGCACCGTAAAATTTATAAATGTACATTATACACTGAAGGTGTTTGATAAAATATCCCATAGTGACAATTACAAACAAATAGTATAATGCATGTTTCATTAATTTAATACACAGTAACTACAATAAATATATATGAAATCAAGACAATACCAATGTCTTTATATTCGAATACAAAACATAAATGAATCGGTCAACAATACTGTTGGTATGTAGAATGCAAGAAAAATAATATTAAATTTAGATCTGTATATATTTCACCTAATGAGGTTACTTCTCTTTATTAAGATAAAAACAAAGACTATGTAGACATATTGATTGTAATGTTTATGTTTAGTTTTTTCAACATTGGATATACATACATATATACATTGTTATCAAAATTGTATATACTTACAGATGAATTAACTTGCATTAGACATAATACAAATTGAAAATCATAATTAGATAATATAATTTTACTTGATGAATCACAATTGCAATATACAAAATAATTGTATACCAATAATACACAAACGGTATACCATATATATATATATATATATATATA